>CM061063.1:112378240-112472595 GCA_030762895.1 Sophora flavescens
CTATAGCACTAGTGGACATATTGTAATATACGAACGCTTTACGCCGCCTGACCATATGTTTGACGTTAAAAATGAGGTGGTGGCAATTTTTAGAATATTAAATCACTATTTACGCCATGTGCAGAAACTCCGACGAAAAAGTGGATTTCCGCAAGAATTATTAACATTTTTAACGCCATTGTATAAACAATCGACGCGCGTGATTTTACTTGTGTTAGTAAATAATCGACTTAAATAACCCTATATTACTCATTCTCTTTCTTTTGTTGTCATCTCCCCATTGTCACTCTTATTAACATGTCACTCCATATAGGGCAGTTAATTATTTCTAAACCTTTTTTAACAAGTTTATTTTTAATGTTAATTAATTAGCTTGAATTAGTAAACAAATTCTTATGCAAATTAAAATAAATTAACACTTAACATAAAACAAGTTATATGTATAATCAAATCGTGTCTCATTGAAGCGATTCATAAGTTACAATTACATGATTAAAATATAAAAAATTTCTGCAACATAGCCCTAAAATATAAAAAAAGTTTCTACTCAACATCTTTTCTTCTCACCTGGCTCCTCGGAAACTCCAATGGATGCATCTCCTCCCTTACTTGAAGTCCTTGATGCTCCATCTGAAACCACTGTCACTTTGGAGCCAAAGCAGAGTGAAGGGTGCATTAAAGCTACATCCCATCAGAGAGTTTTATGAAATATGCCAAGAGAGTGGGGGGCATGAGAGAGCTCAAGAGAGGCAAAAACAGTGCACTAGATCTGCTTCAAGCAAAGGCAGTGGTTCCAGAGATTTCCATGACTCGCCACTTGCTGCCAAAGCCGAGGTTTTGGAACTGTGACGCCTGAGCACCTGATTTGCCCTCCAGCAGCCGATTCTCAAGGATGATAAGGTGAGCAACTCACACTACGTGATTTCACACAAGCTTATCACCCATGTTACGTGATTTACACAACCTCAGAAGTTGTTTGACCATTAAGACAAAGATCTTTGAGTCTAGGAATAGGAAGAAAGAGGATGAAGTTAACTCCATGGCGAGCCAGATTGTGAAGCAAAAATAAAAGGAAGGAAGGAAGCTATTTATAGGAGCAGGGGATGAAGTTGTAGGCGTCGAAAGTTGCTAAAAATTAAGAGCATTAGGTTCCAAGGCGCATTGGGAGTCGCAGTATATATTATAAACTTAATGCTCATAAAGATTATTATAGGTTACAATGTCCATGGGTAAGTAGACAAAGTCATGGGTAAGTAGAGTAGTAGTCAAAGAAATGAATGTTTTTGCAGAAACATATACACTTTTAACGTCAGTTGTTGCATAAAACTGACGTTAAAAGTTTTTTAAAAATAAAAAATATTTATTTTTAACGTCAATTGTTTATAAAACTGACGTTAAAAATGTGATTTTTACTTGGTTAAATAAATAGCTGATGTAAATAATCCTATATCCCTATCTCGATATGCCATGTTGTCACTCTTAAACGTAAATAAATAGTGCGATTATTTTCTAAACATTTTTTTTAAACAGGTTTATTTTTAATCTTGATTGATTAGCTTGAATTAGTAAACAAATTCTTGTGCAAATTAAGATAAATAAACACTTTAACATAAAACAAGTTATATATGTATAATCAAATCGTATCTCATTGAAGCGATTCATAAGTTACAATTACATGATCAAAAGATAAAAAATTTCGCAACATAGCCCTAAAATATAAAAAAGTTTCGCTTCAACATTAAGTTATATATGTATAATCAAATCGTATCTCATTGAAGCGATTCATAAGTTACAATTACATGATTAAAAGATAAAAAATTTCTACACATAGCCCTAAAATATAAAAAAGTTTCGCTTCAACATCATTTTCTTCAGCCTGCCTTCTTAAATTCCAATGGATGCATCTCCTCCCTCACGTGAACTCCATGATGCTCCGATCCATCTATTTTATCCACAATACTAGCTGTGAAAGCAAAATGAAATGGATCTTTGCATCACCTCCTCACTTGAATCCACAGCTCTGCAACAAAGCAGAGTGAAAGGGATGACTGGGATGAAATAAAGTGAGGGAATCACACTATGTGATTTACACAACCTACCATCCATGTAATGTGATTTAAACAAACCTCGGAAGTTTTTTGACCATCAAGACAGAGACCTATAAGATTTAACAAAAGTCTCTCGTAGCCATTTTGTGAAGGAAAAGAAAACGCACGAAACATAGAGGAAAAGAAGAGGTCAATTACAAACCGATACGCAAGAATGGCACTTTTATATAGAGAAGAGAGGCTAGCTCATTAAGAGGATTAGGTAAGTGCACGGCAAGGCACAATAGTCATTGGTCAAAGGAATGATTTTTGCATAACAAATTTAACGCCGCTTTATTTAACAACCGACGTTAAAAGTGTTTTTTAAATAAAAATAATAATATTTAACGCCGCTTTTTAAGACAATCGACGTTAAACAATGATTTTTAACGCCGCTTGTATTAAACAACCGACGTTAAAAATTACGCTTAACGCCGCTTTTTAAGACAACCGACGAAATGTTGTTTTATTTCTGGTTTTTGATTATAACGCTTACACCCGTGCGACTTCCTCGTGACTTCTACGCCTCTATTCTTCTCTTTTCATCACGCCTCACCGTCACTCTCAACTCTCACTCACTCTCTATTCTGCCCTAATCGCGCGCTCATCTCCACTACAACCACCGCTAGGGCTTCTTCGCCACCACCGTCGTGTACACTCTAACCCCTAACTCGTCTTTTCCCGCTCATTCTTTGCATGCAATAACTTCACATCTCTCTTTACCCCTTCCCGCGCACTAACTCCCCCCCACCCCCACCACCACGCGAGCACCTATTCCCGGGTGAGTCTTTAGGGACATTGTTTTATTTTTTGGTTTTGCATGTATGTTGAAACTGTAGTCTCGTAAGAGTTGAAACTTGAAACCGTGAGTTTGAGTTGTTTGGAATGACCGTATTTTTGGTTTTGAGTGTATGTTGCTCTGTTGGCTGGTCCGCCACGGCCGTGATGCCCATCACGGCCAGGCCGTGAACAGCTCTCGCCCGTGAGGGTCTATTTTCACTGGCACGTTACGGCCCGTGGATGGACATCACCGCTAAGCCGTGACCAGTTCTGGAAATCTTCAAAAACTAGTTTTCAATCTCCCGTATTGTCCTTATATTTGATATATGTTTTGTATATCTACGTAACCTATCTAGTTATGGATCGTAGTTGGATGGTTTGTAGTTTACTAGTGCCGAGTATTTGAAGTGGGGTGGGAGAATTTATAGAATTTGCTCAAAGGAATGTTCCTAATAGTAATGGAATGTTCTCGTTGTCCTCGTGTCAAGTGTTTGAAAACGAGGAAATGTACAAAGAAGGATATACGTACTCATTTGATTTGTGAAGGGATTTGCTTGAGTTATACAAGATGGATATGGCATGGTGATGTGTGTTTAGTAGTACTCAAGTGTGTCCCAAGGTGAGGACGTTGACGAGATATGGAGGATGATCGAGTAGAAGACATGATCCGTGATATTGACAAGAATCTTTTCATCGAGCTCATGTGTATGATAGGTTGTGCGTGATGCGGATAAGCCTTTATATCCAGGGTGTACTACTTATACACTATTGCCGTTCAGCTAAAATTGGTTTGTGAAGGCGAGAAATGGTTGGACCGATAAAAGCCTCACCAATTGCTTGAAGTGTTGAAATACTTGCTCCTGAGGACAACACATTGCCTGACCGTAACTATGAGGCCAAGAAGGTATTGTGTCCGATGGGTATGGAGTATAAGAAGATACACGCATGCCCCAATGATTCCATATTGTACACCGGTGTTCATGAAGACAATCACGATTGCCCCAAATGTGGGTTATCACGATACAAAGTGAAGGGTGGTGATGATGATGATGATCTTGATGATGTGAGAAAAAGGGTCCTCCCCGCGAAGGTGTTGTGGTATCTTCCAATAATTCCAAGGTTCGAGCGATTGTTTTCCAATGCGAAAGAGGCGAAGAATCTTAGATGGCATAATGATGAGAGGAAACGTGATGGAAAGGTTCGTCATCCTGTTGATTCTATGCAATGGAAGAATATTGATCCTATGTTTTCGGATTTCGCCGATGAGCCATGAAACCTAAGGCTTGGACTTGCTACGGATGGAATGAATCCTTATGGTAACATGAGTAGTATTCATAGTTCATGGCCTGTTTTGTTGATAATTTACAACCTGCCCCTTGGTCGGGCATGAAGCGCAAATACATGATGTTGTCTATGATGATTTCGGGCCCAAAGCAACGGAAATGACTTAGATGTTTATCTAAGTCCCTTGATTGAAGACTTGAAAACGCTGTGGGTGGAAGGTGTTGATGTAGTTGATGGGTATTCTCATGAGACTTTCAAGCTTCGTGCCATGTTATTTTGCACAATCAACGACTTTCCAAAGATACGGTAAATTGTCCGGCATAGTGTCAAGGGGCATAAAGCATGCCCTATATGTGAAGAAGGCACATGCTACACTCGCTTGCATCATGGAAAGAAGACGGTTTACCTTGGGCATCGGAGATTTCTTAGACGTGATCACCCATATCGTAAGATGAAAAAAGCTTTTAATGGATGCCAAGAGACGTAAGAAGCTCGTGGCCTTAATTGGAGAGCAGGTTTATCGAGGGTAAAGGGCATCGATGTTATATTCCAGCAAGTCCAAAAAGAAAGGTAAAGTCACGAGAAAACATTTGGAAGAAGAGGTCGATATTCTTTGATCTTCCATATCGGCGCAAGCTTGATGTCGCATAATCGCATTGATGTGATGCATGTGGAGAAAAATGTGTGTGATAGTGTGATCGGACGCTTCTCAACATTCAGGGCAAGACAAAGGATGGTGTCAATGCTCGCCTCGACCTCGCAAGCATGGGTATATGAGAGCAGTTAGCTCCAGCTTGTCGAGAATGGTAAGCGGACTTATTTGCCGCCAACATGTCATACTTTGTCAAAAAAAGAGAGACAAAGTTTCAAGTGTGTCTTCAGTGGCATCAAAGTTCCACATGGTTACTCCTCAAATATGAAGAGGCTTGTCTCTAGTGATCTTAAATTAGTTGGCTTAAAGTCTCATGATTGTCACATCTTGATGCAACAACTTCTGCCCGTTGCTATTCGTGGTATTGCTCCAAAAAATGTGAGACATGCCATTACCTCCTATTGTGGCTCATTCTTCAATTCTATATGTAGCAAAGTCGTTGACCCCCGTATGTTGGATGACTTGGAAGTTGAGGCTGCTACAATCTTGTGCCAATTGGAGATGTATTTTCCTCCTTCCTTTTTCGACATAATGGTTCACTTAATTGTTCATTTGGTGAGGGAGATTAGATTATGTGGGCCGGTTTTTCCGAGATGGATGTACCCAGTTGAGCGCTACATGAAGATCTTGAAAGGGTACGTGAAGAATCCTCATCGTCCTAAGCATCTATTGTTCAAAGGTATGTTGCGTAGATAGCTATTGAGTTTTGTTCTGACTACCTTCATAACACGGATCCTATAGGGGTTCCTAAGCCTCTGCATGATGAGATCGGATGTCAAGGTAAGGGTACACATGGCTTAAGAATTAATAGCAAGTGGCCTGGGAGGAAGTGCTTCAAGCACATTTGTATGTATTGAACAACATCGATTGTGTTCAGCTTTTTCTTATTTGAACATAAAAGAAAAGTCAATCAAGAAAACCCTCGAACGAGCGAAAGGTGGTTGTTGAACAAGCATAACAAGACTTTCTTATCATGGTTCAAGGAAGAAATGCTTAAGGATGGTAGTACCGCTTCGATGACGTAAGATGGCTAGCACGTGGGCCTAGCTTCAACGCCATATGTTGGAGCGGATACGACATCAATAACTTTTCCTTTTATACAAAGGAACAAGATAACAAGAGTACCATGCAAAATAGTGGGGTTATGATCGTGGCGAAGCAATGCACTTCTCTAGTGCAAAGGACACAAACCCGTTAAAGCACCGACACCTTACTTTGGATATATTGAAGATATTTGGGTGCTCGACACACTAAGCTTACGGTGCCGATTTTTAAATGTAAGTGGGTTGATAGTAACGGTGGTGTACAAACCGACGAATTGGGGTTCACATTGGTAGACCTCAACAAGTTAGGTCATATAAATGAGCCTTTCATAATGGCTTCCCAAGCAAAACAAGTGTTCTACATCACCGATCCTTCTAACAAAAGGTTGTCCGTGGTTCTCCAAGGAAAAAGCATGTATAATGGTAGTGATGAAAATCAAGATTCAAATCTTGATATTCCCGAGACTCCTTCTTTTCAACAAACATGCCTACTATAATCGAGGAGACACAGTGGACGAGGTACATGCCACTCGTGATGATCATCACGAAGGATATTGATATAGGTAGTTTAAACTTAGTATACATTTATTTTTATTTATACTTCGTATTTATTTTGAGTTATAACCTATGTTAATAAATATATATTGTTTCTGAACAGGTATACATATGGATCAGCTGATAGCCCACATGCACTGGGAGGACACTGCAGGGCCTACGCAGACCCGATCACGACATACGCCTGATTCTAGTGTAAGTTTACATGTTATATACTATCTTTAGTACTTATTTTTAATGTAAGTTTATAATGTTACAACCCTCTATTTTATCATTTTTTTTGGCATTTGTTAGTACTTCAACCGCCTAGGCTTATCGTCATATTCTTATGCTATCTCCACCAAAAGCCGCCAAAGGTGGTGGTGGAAGTCAGAATAAGTAAGTAACTAATCTTAAATTTAGTTTAAGTTTTAATATCAGTTGTTTTTATTTTATTACACACATGATATATGAATTTGTTAATTGACATGATTATTTGTTTATGATAGCGTGCTGAAGGCGAGTAGCATAAGTTGCGCCAACGGGAGAAGTAGGACTTCTAGGGCTAAGGCAAATATTACGAATGGATGGAATAAGGTAATATTTAAACAACTTGTTAAATTATATATTATAGTTTTGAAGATGACTTACGTTAATGTTATTGTTATTATTTGAACGTGTGTAGGCATTTAACGACCAATGGCCTCTTAAAGAAGATGACTTTAGAGACTTGAGGATGCGCTTTGCTGAATTCTTCTTCAAGTATGCGGCTAAAAAAGGAATTGCCAATATACCTTCGCAATACTTAGATGAATAGTTTTTTTGTTAGACTTTAGAAACTAATTAATAACATGTATATATATATCCTTAGATTGGTAGTTTTGTTTTTAGACATTAGAGACTAAAATTAATATATATATATATACTTGTAGATAGTTATGTGTTTGCAATTCTGTAATGTGTGTGATATTCTGTGTTAGTGGGATATTTACCGATGCGTGATAGTCGAGGGGAGTGATATTTTAAAACTGAATTTAAAAAAATAAAATAACGCGCTTGTATCAAACAACTGACGATAATAGTAATTTATAAAATAATACAGTACACTATTAACGTCAGTTGTAATAAACAACTGACGTTAAAATTAAACCTTTAACATCAATTCTTTACCACAACCGACGTTAGTTTAAACAAAATTCACGCCGCTTTATTAAAGAACTGACGCTATTAGGTAATATGTTTAACGCCGCTTATTAAACAACCGACGCTAATTTTAACAAAATTAACGCCGGGTGTTAAAAAAACCGACGCTAATAGTTTTATATTTAACGCCGCTTCTCAATCGACGTTAAAAAATTAACTATTAACGCCACCGTATTTACGCCGACAAGATTCTCGACGTAAAAATCATTTTTAACTCGACGTAAAAAGCAATTATTGCACTAGTGTAGCTAGTACATGATACGCTTATAAACTAACTACATACAAACTATGGTTAGTACACTTCAAGAAAGAAAGTTTCCCAACGCCTCCTTATTTTATTGATGCTCGGATTTGAGAGTGGAGTCGATTGTTGAATATCTGCAAGTTTAATTGGACATAAGATTATATCTTTTAAGTAATAAACTAAAATAAAACATATAACGAAACTATAACTATTACAACTAATTGTGTTACCAATTAGCATTTACCTCCCCGCCATCTTTCACGGATACCCTGAGGAGATAATTTCGACCATCCACTTCATCACATAATATCCACATTCCCATGATCCACGTTGTCTCACGGACTACGACAAATGAAACCCAATTAGATATGAGGAATTAAATAGAAATCAATAATTATACCCACTACGCTTGAAGCGTTTGAACTAATAAATATCTTACGTTAGGAATAATCCATCTAATAGTCCGACGCCTTTCACCACGCAGCATGTGGCTTGCAACAATAGAACTATCATAAGAGAATAAACATTAATTAAAGTATATCTAATAGATTTCAGATAATTAAAACTTCATTACTGTTTATAAATTATTTTAATGCTTACGTTTCCATGACGATCTTCAGTTCATTCACTGGCTTACTTCCCATCGAGCAGAAGAAGACCACGACATTCAACCGAGGGCACAAGATCAACAATTGCCAATGTTTACTGCATTTGCGGAACAATTAGTGACTAAGTCATATATTGTTTTAATTAAATAACTGGTACTTACTTATTGAGATAAGGTGCAAGGTAAAACTGATGATCGTCTCGGTAATTATTTCACGTATGGTGGCAACCGGATCTTCTGATGTTAGGAGAACATCACCCTGAATGAGCATGGGGTCAATGAACCCATAAAGGGTGAGGTTGCCCTGATCAACTAACATGCGATGCAGATACCTAATATATTGATAAAACATGTTAATTATCATAGTATTTAAAATTTAATTAAACATATAAATAAAATGTACTTACGTGCACCATAACGAGATGTGTGCAGCACTAACCATTTCACGCTCGAGCGCCATCTCCATAATTTCCTTCTTTGGGATATACAGATGGTCGACTGGCCTGGCATCATGTCCCAACCTTACCAAAGCTGCGTCAACCTCCATGGTCACAACCTGTATAGCCAGAAGCTTAAAAACATCACCAGGATCCCCTTTGTCGATCCCCTAAACAACAAAGATATACATTAGTAATCACAGTTAAGTTATTTCATTCGTAATTAATTGAATTGTGAAATGAATACCTTGGCAGGAGCAGACTTCTCTGGTCTTCTTGGATCTGACCTTTTAGGCATAATATCATTTCCAACATCCTAATTAATTAACACCAAAAAATTATTAAAAAACTCCAATCCCTAAATAAAAGCAAACAAAAATCAAAATAAGCAATAGTTAATATACCAGCTGCTTTTTAAGTCACAAACTGAAAATGATAACAAAATAACTGTCTAAAGGCATTGACAATTAATAGTCATCTTTGAAGAGTTGTAGGATAATTAAAGAGTTCCATATTTTGAACATCGAAAATTCAACCACCAGTTAGACTCAAATCAAAGTCAGATTCAAACAAAGAGACTAATAACACCCGTGATAATCAAAACCGCAGCTAATAGGTAATAATTACCACACCCTCAAAAGAGGGCAAAACTATTCATGAAAAAAGCTTTACATAACATGAAGAAAACTCATCACTGTATTTTTAACACATTTTTAAGCACACACCAAACTTACAACAAATCCCACATAGCATTGGATAAAAAAAAAAACTCGGTATTCATGATTCTTCAATCCCAATCAAAAACTTTCAGTTCATTTACTTTTATCCAAAACCAAAAAAATGGAAAAACCATTACTGACCAAAGTTAAGGTTCAAAGTAAATATTGTACCTTGCAAGGAATGTGGGCAAGATAGGTAATAGCTGAAGGGAAAGCCTGAACCACAAATGTGACCACTAACCAGTACCACAGCAAGCCTTTGCACAAACCGAAATGAGAAAATTTAGTCAAAAATCGAAATGGGTTGAAGAAGCTTCCATTGTACTTTCCCAATGCCCGATTCCTTAGAAACATGGTATAAGAGGTGCATTACCCGAGATGACTAAGCGGCGTGAGCAAGCAGAGCAAATCATGAGCAAGTGGAGCAAGCGTCGGACAGTGGGCTTCGAGGCTACAGGAAGCGACCGAGCAAGCGGAGGCTACAGGGTCATGACATGAAGTGATGGAGCAAGCGGAGGGGCTTCGAGGTTGAGATGACGGCGGAGGACGCGGCGGAACAAGCAAGAATGGAGGTGTGAGGGTGTGAGGGTTACGGAGCGCGCATGCAACAGAGAAAATATCGAGTTTCAGACATTCAGTGGTAGCATGATGAGTGTGATTGCACCTCATATTTTTTTATCATATTGCATGCATTTTCATGTAGTTTAAGCATTTTTAATTTTATTTTTGTTAGTTTTTACCTTGGAACGGGTAAGGCAATTTTGTGGTGTTGTTGTGCATGAATTGCAGATTAAAATGTTCAAGATCAACCATGATGGAGCTTGCATGAAGATGGAGCTTGAAAAGTAAGAAAATGAGCCAAAGAGAGCCCATCACGGCCTAGCCGTGACAGGCCATCAATGCCAAGTTTTCCAAGACAGATCTCGTCACTGCCTGTCAGGCCGTGATGATCATCACGGTCGTGACGCGCAATATCTGGAATTTTAAAACCTGATTTGATCTGATTTTGTAATTGCTTGGGATTCAAGTTACCCTAATCTATAAATAAAGCAATTAGGCTCGAAAATAGGGATCCCCTGGGGCTGCTACCTTAGGCAAAAACTAGGATTTCTCTTCTTCTCAATTTCTTCTCTTCTCTTAGGTTTACTTTTTATGCTTTTGTTAATCAAGCTTGCTTTGAATATGACAATGCTTGAGTAGTTGTTTTTAATTCTAGGAATTGGGGTTGTGCCCAAGACTTGTTTTATGTTATGAATTGACGTTTTACTTCTTGTTAATTTCAATTTCCTTTTGATTTGATTCCTATTGCATGAATTACTTGTGAATCAAAGCGCACTTATTTGCATGTCATAGATACTCTAAGGAGGAACCTAGTGGTGAACTTAGGTATCGGGACTATAGGAATCAAACTTAGGACTTAAATTACGACAGTTAGAAGCGGTCCTTCGAGGGTTCACTGAATTGTCACAAAGCTTAAAGGGTTCGATTTAAATGCAATTACCACGAGAGTAGGGGTTGGTTTAATCGAGCACTGCTTCTTGTATCCCGAGAAGGAACATTAACTTAATTAGGATAAATTCACCTTCAAAGAAAATTTTGATAATTAACAAGAGGGGTAATCAATTTAGTAACATGAGCAGTCTTGTTGGTAACCCAATTCCTGGAAATCTCTTTTGATATTTGAAAACCCCTATTTGATTTGATTGTTATTTTGTTTGATTGCGTTTTTAGATATTTGATTTGTTAGTTAATCTTTTAAAAACCAAATATTTTCCAAATATTTTTCTAGTCCAGTTTAATTGATTTAATAATTGATAGTTATTTAAGATCACGATCTCTGTGGGTTCGATCTTTTTATTACTTGACGACGAAGCCATTCACTTGCGGATTCGAGCCCCATCAAGTTTTTGGTGTCGTTGTTCGGACTGTGCTTTCTTGAATTTCAATTTAATTTTTAAATTGATTTTTCTGGACATTTTTTTATTTAATTTTTTAATTATTTTTCTTTCTTTTTTTCTAGTGTATCTACCTCTCTCTTTGCAGGAATTTTTCTCTCTTATGCGAAGATCCCAAAGTCTCGGAAATCTTATTGAAGTTGACCCCGAGATCGAAAGGACCTTTCATAGACGTGGGAGACTACAAAGACAAAGAGCGAGAGAAACGTTGATTCCCATTCCACTCATGGCGAATCTACCGGATACCAAACCACTGAAGGACTACGCAGCCCCAAATGCTACGGGTTTGCGAACTGGGATTGCTAGGCCAGAAATTGAGACAGAGAACTACACTATACCGCCTCTGTTAATTGGCATGATTATGCAAAATCAATTTGGAGGATTACCCTCGGAGGACCCGACTGATCATGTGGAGACATTCTTGGAGTTCACCGATGCAATAAGAATTCATGGTGCCTCGATTGATGCTATTCGCTTGAGGTTATTCCCCTCCTTCCTGACTGGAAAGGTAAAAGCTTGGTTGAAGCAAGTGCCCGCTAATACTTTGTCAACTTGGGACCAACTGGAGCAGGCATTCTTGGAGAAATTGTTCCCTCCATCCAAGACTGCTTACCTACGAACTCAGATCATCGGCTTCTTCCAAAAGGACGGAGAATGCTTATCCGAAGCTTGGGATCGTTACAAAGGATTGTTAGAGTCTTGCCCACATCATGGGCTCGAGAGGTAGAGGTGGTTGTTAGTGCATACCTTCTACAACGGATTGGATTACTCTTCAAGGTGTCACTTGACTCCGCACCGGTGGAGCCTTTATGAATAGACCTCTGAATCAAGCATTCAATATCATTGAAAACGTAGCCACCAACTATCACCAATGGGGTTCAAAAAGAGGTAATAACTCGAAAAGCTTTCTGGGGGGTAAGTTTGAAATGAATAGCACTGATCTAATTATGTCTAAATTTGACTCATTGAATAAACGCTGTGATAAGCTTGAAAAGTCTAATGTGAGTTCAATAGGTGCTACTAATGTTGTTTGTGAGATTTGTGGGAAGCAGGGACATGACATAATGGAGTGCCCACATGGTATTGCTCCTGATCCTGGTGCTTCGAGGGAACAAGTGAACTCTTGTCACAATTTCTATGACACGAACCCGAAGTTGACAAACTATGTTCCCCAAATTCTTACAACCAAGGAAGGAAGAATAGCCCTTATCTCTCCTATGGGAACTACAACAACACGTTGAACCACGAATTCCAAGAAGGCTAAGGTAATAGAAACCCGCATCGGGGTATCCTCGTGTACAAAAGTCTAAACTTGAGTCTATTTTGGAAAATTTTGTTGAAACTCAAACAAAGCAAAATGAAGAGTTTAGGCAACAAGGTAGGGCTGTCAATGAGGCAATAAAACAGTTAGTATCCAAGGTAGATAACTTAGCCATCCATAATAAGATGTTAGAAACTCGGATTGCCCAACAAGCTAGTACATATTCTAGAACTAAGGGTACGCTTTCAGACAACCCGGTTAATCCCAATGAGCACTGTAATGCTATATACTTAAGGGATGATAAGCTTGGGGTAGTTGAAAAGGATGTGGAATGTGAGGAGGACTTGAGTGAAAATGAAGAGATAGAGCCAAAGTATGTCCCTCCACCACTTTACCAACCCCCAATACCTTTCCCACAAAGGTTGGTCAAGAAAAAGCAAGTAGAAAAAGAAACTAAGAGCTTAATTGAGGAGCATGATGGCGTGATAAAAACTAATATGCCTCAAAAACTAAAAGATCCAGGAAGTTTCTCTATTGCTTGCTCAATTGGAGAAGTGAAAATAGACCAAGCCTTATTTGACTTAGGGGCTAGTGCGAGTTTGATGCCACTTACCATCTTTGAGAGGTTAGGAACCAAGGAATTGAGTCCATCCAAGTTCTCTTTACACCTTTGGATGGCTCAACTAAAACTCCTCTAGGCATACTAGAGAATGTTCCCATAAAGGCAGGAAAATTTTTCATTCATATCGATTTCATGGTGTTGGATATGAACGGAAATTCTAAATTCCCTATCATTCTAGGAAAGCCATTCTTGGCCACAGCTGGAGCAATAATAGATGTAAAAAATGATAAGCTCTCTTTGAATGTAGAGGAAGGTAGGGTGGATTTTGATTTGACTAACTCATATAACAACCTTCCGTTTGAGAGTCATGTATGCAGGATTGAGATAATGCCTCCAAAGGTGAAGGAAGAGCTTAACATGGAAGCAACTTCGAAACTTTGCATGACAAATGATGCACAAAATAATGATGAAATTGGAGCTTCTCAACATGTGGAGTTAAAACTCACTGAAGGAAGTAAGGCCATGAAACTCGGAGTGAAAAGAGCAAAGCAAAAGCGCATGTGGCCATATAAACAAAATAGGCTCTTTGATGGACTTCCTTGGAAGAGAGGTGTTCTTCACTTCCAAGCCCAGCTGATCCCGGTTGATCCAAGGGAGTATGGTCAAGCTTAAGACCGTAAATAAGCATTTCTTGGGAGGCAACCCAAGTTTTCTTTCCTTTTTAATTCGCTTTTGAATTTTGTTTTTGAATAATTTGAGAAGATTACACTAGTGCAATAAGTGCTTTTCACGCCGCTTAAAATTGATTTTTTACGCCGAATCATCGACCGACGAATACATATCGACGCTAATAGTTAATATTTTAACGCTACTTGAGAACCG
The DNA here is from genome assembly GCA_030762895.1 of Sophora flavescens. Taxonomy (NCBI): domain Eukaryota; kingdom Viridiplantae; phylum Streptophyta; class Magnoliopsida; order Fabales; family Fabaceae; genus Sophora; species Sophora flavescens. The sequence continues at coordinate 112,392,491 of CM061063.1, forward strand.
ACGTTAAATATAAAATATTAACGCCGCTTCTTTAACAAAACCGACGTTAATTTTGTAAAATTAACGCCGCTTATGTAAACAATCGACGTTAAACATAAAACTATTAACGCCGCTTCTTTAAGACAACGGACGTTGATTTTGTTAAAACTAACATCAGTTGTTATAAATAACTTACGTTAAAGGTATCATTTTAACGTCAGTTGTGATAAAAAACTGAAGTTAATAGGTTTTTTTTTTTTAAATTCAGTTTTAAAATATCACTCCTCACCTATCCCCCGCATTCAATCCCCAAGAATACGTAATATCACACACATTACAGAATTGCAAAGGAAAATTGAACAATGGGGGGACTTAAACCCAAAACCCATGTATATATATAAATAAATTTTAGTTCCAATGTCTAAAAAACAAAACTATCTAAGGATATATATATACATGTTATTAATTAGTTTCTAAAGTCTAACAAAAAAACTATTCATCTAAGTAGTGCGGAGGTATGTTGTCAATTCCTTTTTCAGCCGCATACTTGAAGAAGAATTCAGCGAAGCGCATCCTCAAGTCTCGTAACTCTTCTTCTTCAATAGGCGATTGGTCGATAAATGCCTAGACACGTTCAAATAATAACAATAACATCAATGCAAGTCATCTTCAAAACTATAATATATAATTTAACAAGTTGTTTAAATATTACCTTCTTCCATCCATCCGTAATAGATGCGGAGACTATGTTCAGCATATGAAGCATCACATAATAGCCGCACGACCACCCGTCAATTTGAAATCGAGACTACCAACAAAATTAATTTCAACGCCAGTTATGTTGAATATACATATAAATTAGTAATTATAATATTATTTATTTGATAAATAAAATACCAAACCTTGAGGATGTTCCATACAGGATTTGCTTTAGCCTTAGAAGTCCTACTTCTCCCGTTGGCGCAACTTATGCTAGTCGCCTTCAGCGCGCTATCATAAACAAATAATCATGTCGATCAATTAACAAACTCATATATCATGTGTGTAATAAACTAAAAACAACTGATATTAAAACTTAAATTAAATTTAAGATTAGTTACTTACTTATTTACAGCTTCCACCACCTTCGGTGGCGGATCTTGGTGGAGAGAGCGTAAGAATATGACAAGATTCCTAGACGGTGAAGTACCAACAACTGCCAATGGCTGCTCCATACAGTAGGGAGCCAGATATAATTCTTTCGGATTGTCTCCCAACAAGTTCCCTAAGTATTTACTCAATGCATCTTTAGCAAAGAATTCGGGCACAAGGATTGACGGATCTAAGAAACCGTAAACTGATGCAACGCCCTTATCAACCTGAAGACGATGGAGATACCTAAGATATGAAAAGGTGTGGATGTTAATTACATAATATATATATTGAAATTAAAATAAATTATTAAATGAAAAAATACCAAAAATAAATAAGTTATAAAATTAAAATTAACTTACGTGCACCAGAGACTGATGGCATTGCTGTTCGTTCAGATGTTATTTCTGCAGGCGTTCCCGAGATCGTCACCAACGAAGGAAAATATCCTCTGTTGATCTGGGCGTGCCACCCATCCATCGTGATCCGATGGACATACAAAAATCTCAAACGCATAATCCTCACCAAGTGAGAACAAACGAGTGATAGGTGACAGCGACACCGACGTCGACTTGGCCTTCAGTTTAGGAAAAATAAAATAGATAAGTTATTGATAATTAAAAAAAACACAAGTAATTATTTGACTAATTTGGACATTAATAATGAATAAATACCTTTGTTAACATTTCGAGCTCACGTCGTTTGGAGTCCAACTCAAGCTCACGCCTTTTCATTTCCAAATCATGCTCATGGCGCTGGACTTCCAACTCCCGCTCCCTAGCTGCCAACTCATCGTCCTCCACATGTGCCCTACTAAAACTCTCTTTTGTGCTCACATGTGAAGGGTTGGCAAGCCCTGCGGTGTCCTGGGATGTACCGACGGAGGAAAGCTCTCTGGCAAGCGCCTGCTTGAATTCTGGGTTGGATATTGAGCCTTGCATCAGATGTGATGTAATAGCTGGGTTGGACATGAGGTGCTGAGTAATGTCAGCCAAAATTGATGCTTCATTGACCACCCGCTTTCGTGAAGCAGACTTGCCATAATATTGTTTGATGGTCACATTCCCAGGAACACCGAGAACCCGACCAGGATGGTCTTTCTTGCCTAGAGCAGTCATCAAGATGTCCTCGCCATCCGGAAGGGACGAATGCGCCCGGGAGGATTTTGCTTTAAGATCCATCTACAATGAAAAAAATGAAAAAACGTGCAAGTGAAAAGTGTTGCAAATATCTATAGAAATATCAATTGAAATCAAGTTAATTATTTACTTACAATCTATCTCCGCCACTTCGAAGTGGCATCGCTTTAAAAGATCCCCGCCTTTGTCATAAGCGCCGGCCAAACCAGACATCCTCGTGGTCGATGTCCAACGGAGGACTTGATGGTGTGCCCTCAGCACCTCTCCTCTTTGAATCCTAGCAGAGTGCTCTTCCCGCTTCGCCCTCACCTATCCGCCATCATCCGCTCGATCCGAGTCCGGTACCCACCCCGAGACATGGTGTGGCGGTGGACGTTCTTCGCCCGATTCTGCCGACCCTTATTTGCCTTAGCCTATTCAAACAAAAACACATAATTAAATACAGTTAAATGATCTATAATAAGCATACAAAATTAACTTAATCAACCAACCTGAAATTCTCCATCCCGTCGACTCTCGCAAACATATCCCAAGTATCCCGATCAATCCAGGGATAATCCGAGAACATTTTATCAAGCCGCTTCTTCCCGGATACATAGTACCTGGTAAGATCATGCTTGAACCCATTCCAACGCTTTGATGCCATTTTCATACATTTATGACGATGATCGCTCGCCATTTGGCACACCAAGCTACCTACACATTAGATACATATATAACAACTGGATGGATTATAACTCTGGATAATTATCTAATAATGTAAATCAAACGAATGTAAAGGTAAAATACCGTGATAGCCTCCCAAATCTGATCCTTAACGCTCGTGGAACGCCATTCCAATGGTTGTAGTTGATGCTTACGTGCTTTGCTTCGCTTGTAGAAACATCCACTTATTAAATTCTTTAGCACGGGGTCCCCGGGCATTTAGATTAGCATCGAAGGACACCTCAAGCTTCGTCCGCTTCCGCCTGTCCTTCTCTAGTTTCTTCAACGAGGTGGCTCCTCTACCGCGTTTCCTATGAGCCTGTGATGTCTGTATGGACAAAAAAAATGATAAAATAGAGGGTTGTAACATTATAAACTTACATTAAAAAGAAGGACTAAAGATAGTATATAACATGTAAACTTACACTAGAATCAGGCGAAGGCGTGATCGGGTCCTGCGAAACCCCCACAGTGTCCTCCCGTGCATGTGGGCTATCCTACTGATCCATATGTATGCCTGTTCAGAAACAATATATATGTATTAACATAGGTTATAACTCAAAATAAATACAGAAGTATAAATAAAAATAACTAGATAGGTCTTGTAGATATACAAAACATCTATATATCCAATATAAGGACAATACGGGAGATTGAAAACTATAGTTTTTGAAGATTAATGCCAAGCACTGGTCACGGCCGTAACGTGCCAACCGAAACCACTTCATAGGCATCATCGATCATGGCCTAGCCGTGATGAGCATCACACCAGGATGATCAACCAGCAGAGCAACATGCACTCAAAACCAAAAATAGAGACATTCCAAACAACTCAAACTCACGGTTTAAAGTTACAACTACTGAGACTACGGTTTCAACATACACTCAAAACCAAAAATAGAGACATTCCAAACAACTCAAACTCACAGTTTCAAGTATCAACTACTGAGATTACAGTTTCAAACCAGCAGAGCAACATGTATGCACTCAAAACCAAAAATAAAAAAATGTGCCATAATTAAAGACTCACCAGAAATAGGTGCTCGCGTGGTGGTGGGGGGGAAGATCGAGTGGTGGCCAACGTTCGATGTGGTTACAGAGAGCAGAGGGACAAGGAGAGTTAGTGCACGGGAAGGGGAAAGAGAGATGTCAAGTTATTGCAAAGAATGAGCGGGAAAGACAGAGTTAGGGGTTAAGAGTGTACCTCACGGTGGTGGCGAAGAAGCCCTTGCGGTGGTTGCGGTGGAGATGAGCTCGCGATTAGGGCAGAGTGAGAGCGAGAGTGAGGGTTGAGAGTGAGGGGTTGACCAAGATGAAAAGAGACGTACAGAGAAGTGCAGAAGGCGCGCGGGTGTAAACGTTATAATTAAAATAAAACAACATTTTACGTCAGTTGTTAGTAAAACCTGACGTTAAAGGTCATATATTTAACGTCAGTTGTCTTAATAAACTGACGTTAAAAACACTCACACTTCTTACGTCAGTTGTTAGTAAAAACTGACGTTAAAGGTCATATATTTAACGTCAGTTGTATTAAGAAACTGACGTTAAAAACTTCTTACGTCAGTTGTATTACACAACGGACGTTAAAAGTTTATTAGTTTCTGCAAAAACATTCATTCCTTTGACTACTGTGCTACTTACCCATTCACCTTTAATTTGTACCTAATCCTCTTAATGAGCATTAAGTTTATAGATAAGTTTTCAAGAAAATCAGAATAGCTTAGTAACTTCATCCACTGCTCCTATAAATAGCTTCCTTCCATCCTTTTAATTTTTATAAATAGCTTCCTTCCATCCTTTTAATTTTTCTGCTTCACAATATGGCTCTGCCATGGAGACTAACTTCATCACTATTTCTTCCTATTCCTAGACTCAAAGATCTTTGTCTTAATGGTCAAACAACTTCTGAGTTTGAGTAAATCACATTACATGGATATTAAGGTTGGGTGAATCACGTAATGTGATTCTCTCACTTTATTTCATCCCCGTCATCCCTTTCACTTTGCTTTGGAAGCAAGTGATTGTGGATTCAAGATGATGCATCAAGGAATTCCATTGAAGAAGAAAGATGCAAAGATCCATTTCACTTTGCTTTCGCTGCTAGTGACTGAGGATTTACTTTGCATCATGGAATTCAAGTGAGGGAGGAGGTGATGCATCCATTGGAGTTTCTGATGACAGGACTGAGAAGAAAATGATGTTGATGCAGAAACTTTTTTATATTTTAGGGCTATGTTGCAGAAATTTTTTATCTTTTAATCATGTAATTTTAACTTATGAATCGCTTCAATGTCATACGATTTGATTATACATATAACTTGTTTTATGTTAAGTGTTTATTTATTTTAATTTGCACAAGAATTTGTTTACTAATTCAAGCTAATTAATAAAAATTAAAAATAAACTTGTATAAAAAAAGGTTTAGAAATAAACTGCAGTACTATATGGAGTGATCTCGTTAAGAGGGACAACAGGGGACATGACAACCAATGAAATGAGTTTCATAATTATTTACGCCGCTTATTTATAGAATCGACGCAAATAGTGATTTAATATTTACAAACCGCCACCACCTCATTTTTAACATCAACTTAATTTATGACTGCCAAGTTCCCGTATATTAATTACATTATTTCCAATATTGATTCTGCCGTTTATAATATATAGGATTATTTACGCCAGCTATTTATTTAATCAAGTAAAAATCAAACTTTTAACGCCGCTTTTTAAAAAACTGACGTTAACAATAAATATTTTTTATTTTAAAAACACTTTTAACGCCAGTTTTTTTAAACAACTCGACGTTAAAAGTGTATAGATATCTCGTAAAAACATTCATTCCTTTGACTACTTGTGCTACTTACCCATGCACCTTGTAACTCAATCCTCTTAATGAGCATTAAGTTTATAGATAAGTTTTCAAGAAAATCGAATAGCTAGCTTAGTAACTTTTCATCCACTTGCTCCTATAAATAGCTTCCTCCCATATATCCTTTTAATTTTCTCGCTTCACAATATATTCTCGCCGTGGAGATTAACTTCATCACTCTTTATTCCTATTCCTAGACTCAAAGGTCTTTGTCTTAATGGTCAAACAACTTCTGAGTTTGAGTAAATTACATTACATGGGTGATAAGTTTGAGTAAACTACATTATGTGAGTTGCTCACCTTATCACCTTCCGGAGAATCAGCTGCTGGAGGGCTAATAAGGTGCTCGGGGGTCACAGTCCCAAAACCTCAGCTTTGGCAGCAAGTGACTATCTTGGAAGTCTCTGGAACCACTGTCTTTGCTTGAAACAGATCTAGTGCACCTGTTTTTGCCTCTCTCTTGAGCTCTCTCATGCCCCCCAGTTTTCTGAGGTATTCGGAGTATATATAGTTTTCCCTTTGGCATATTTCATAGAACTCTCTGATGGGATGTAGCTTTAATGTTTAGGATTTTAAACCCTTTCAATGTAACTTTTTATAGGATTTTAAACCCTTTCAATCTTCTCAGATCGATCAGATTACACTTCATGAATGAGATCCGGTTTGGGTTATTGATTCATCATATATTTCGCACATATATTTTAGTTTTCAAAACAGAAACACAAAACATCAAAGCAATTCATGTGAAACTGAAACTTTGAGGAAGGCAATGCGGAAGGGATCGTATACTAGATAAAAAAATTTATTAAAATAACCTTTAACGTCTGTTGATGTAAGGATCGACGTTAAAAGTGAAGTGACTTACTTTTAACGCCGGTTCTTTATCGAATCGACGTTAAAATGTTCACTTTTAACGTCAGTTCTTTATTGAACTGACGTTAAAAGTGAGTCACTTCACTTTTAACGTCAGTCATTAAAACAACTGACGTTAAAATTGAATTAATGAAGTCTGATATTTACAAAACTGCCACCGCCTCCTTTTTAACGTCTAGCTTTTGGTTAACCGACGTAAACCTTTACCGTCTAATGTATATTTTCCACTAGTGTTAAGAGAAGAAAGATCACAAATTGATGGTTTTGCCAAGTATTTTCAGGAAGAGCAAAAAGGCATGGAAAAATGAAGTAAGAGGAGATCATGGCCTGCCCCTGATATCCATCATGGCCATGATGTGAGACCAAAATTGATCATGCCCAGGCCGTGACAGGGGTCACGGTCGTGATTAGCCAACAGCTGAAGATCATAAAGGAACACGGCCCAGTCGTGATAGCCCTCACAGGCGTGATGAGAAGGACCCAGAAGATCAGAATGTATCACGGCCCAGCCGTGATGTATATCACGCCCGTGATGGGGGACTCGCTTGACACCAGAACTGGTCACGGTCTGTCCATGATGAATGTCACGGCCGTGACACGTCTTCCAGCAGCTCTTTGACTGGCATGTGAGTCGGTACCCTCCACCACCTAGGTGAGTTGTTCCATTTTTCTCCTCTCTCCGACTTGATTATTTACATTGGGGATAATGTAAGTTTTTAAGCTTGGGGTAGGGGTATTTTTGCATTTTTTATTTTTGCATTTTTCATGTTGCATTCATATAGGCATAGTTTTGCATAATCACATGATTAGATTGCCCTTGCTTAGAGTATGCACCCAATTGTGAGAACTTTATGCCAAATGAATTGAGACAGTAAATTTTTTAACCCAATTTTTGTATTCTTATGATAGGCTAAAAATAAAAATTCTTGAGATGATTTCTGATAGTAAATAATTAGCATGAAGTTCCTTGGATTTGTGTTTCTCATTGATTTTAAACTACTAAATGTGAGATTTTTGAGCCTAAAAGGGGTACTCACTAAATCTACCCCATTCTTTGTGATTGAGTGTTTTATTCCTCTTGGATTGTATTCTCTAGAACTTGAATTGAAACCGTTTTGAAACTTAAAATTTTTTTAAAACATATTTGAAAATGATTGAGGCACTAGGTATTTTTCTGGCCTTCTGAGCTTTGACTGATTAAATGATACCCCTTAGTTGCCCAATTTTGAGCCTAAAAGAATAAAATACTTTTCTTGGTACCTTGATTTATTTTGATGAATGATGCTTGGTATGACACCTTTTAAAGTATTGCAAAAAGGGCAAAAAGGTGGTTTAAAAAAAAATTAAATTGTGGGATGAAAAAGTTAGAAAAATATTTCTCTTAAGTTGGAAATCTCCCCTTCTCCAAATTAAAAAAATAAAAATAAACAAAAAAATGGAGAAAGGGATGAGAAAAAGAAAGTGAGAAATAAAAAAAAAAGAGAAAGAAAGAAAGGTGGAAAAGTGAATTAAAGCCCAAAAAGGTATTTTAGAAGGTTGTCATGCTTTGCATTGTTTGATATTTTGTTTAGCCTTCTTGAATTTTCCTTTTCTTGATTTCCCCACCTAACGATTAATCCCATCGCCCCATTACAACCAAAATAAAAGGCCTCTCGACTCTTATGTGCTTTCATTAGTAAAGTAGATATTTGGTTAATAGTCAAGCTTATGGTAGAATACCTTCCTTGAGGAAATTGAGTTTATTGTCATTTACCCTTAAACATTTGAGTGAGGTGAGAAGAGTGCCCGAATTAGTGAGAGATGTGAATTTAGGGAACCTAAGCTTCTAATTGGACTTGAAATTGATTGTCGCTTGGTTTCTTATTGAATAGGCCTGTTACTTGGATTTATTACTCGGGTTCTAGGTTCACTGTCAATCCTCTGATTGATTATCTTTTCTGGCCTTAGTTATTGCTTGAGGACAAGCAAAATCTTAAGCTTGGGGTAGTTTGATGAGTGTGATTACACCTCATATTTCTTTATCATATTGCATGCATTTTCATGTAGTTTAGGCATTTTTAATTTGATTTTTGTTAGTTTTTACCTTAGAACGGGTAAGGCGGTTTTGTAGTGTTGTTGTGCAGGAATTGAAGATTAAAATGTTCAAGATCAACCATGATGGAGCTTGAAAAGTAAGAAAAATGAGCCAAACAGAGCCCATCACGGCCTAGCCGAGACAGCCATCACGGCCATGATCGAGCAAGGCTGAAAAGAAAAGAAAGAAAAAGTCAGAACCTGTCACGGTCATGTCGTGATGGCCATCACACCGTGACAGGCCACCAGTGCCAAGTTTTCCAAGACAGAATCTGTCACGGCCTGGCCGTGACAGGCATCACGGCCGTGATGCGCAATATCTGGAATTTTAAAACCCGATTTCATCTGATTTTGTAATTGCTTGGGATTCAAGTTACCTTACTCTATAAATAAAGCAATTAGGCTCGAAAATAGGGATCCCCTGGGGCTGCTACCTTAGGCAAAAACTAGGATTTCTCTTCTTCTCAATTTCTTCTCTTCTCTTAGGTTTTCTTTTTATGCTTTTGTTAATCAAGCTTGTTATGAATATGGCAATGCTTGAGTAGTTGTTTTTATTTCTAGAAATTGGGGCTGTGCACAAGATTTGTTTTATGTTATGAATTGACGTTTTACTTCTTTTTAATTTCAATTTTCTTTCGATTTGATTCCTATTGCATGAATTACTTGTGAATCCGGTGTGCACTTATTTGCATGTCATAGATACTCTAAGGAGGAACCTAGTGGTGAAATTAGGTATCGGATCTATAGGAATCAAACTTAGGACTTAAATCACGAGAGTTAGAACGGTCCTTCGAGGGTTCACTGAATTGTCACAAAGCTTAAAGGGTTCGATTTAAATTCAATTACCACGAGAGTGGGGGTTGGTTTAATCGGGCACAGTTCTTGTATCCCGAGAGGGAACATTAACTTAATTAGGATAAATTCACCTTCAAAGAAAATTTCGATAATTAACAAGAGGGGTAGTCAATTTAGTAACATGAGCAGTCTTGTTGGTAACCCAATTCCTGGAAATCTCTTTTGATATTTGAAAAACCCCTATTTGATTTGATTGCTATTTTGTTTGATTACATTTTAGATATTTGATTTGTTAGTTAATATTTTAAAAACCAAATCTTTTCCAAATCTTTTTCTAGTCCAGTTTAATTGATTTAATAATTGATAGTTATTTAAGATCACGGCCTCTGTGGGTTCGATCTTTTTATTACTTGACGATGAAGCCGTTCACTTGCAGATTCGAGCCCCATCATAGCACACAAGAGAGGAATTGGAGGGATGAATAAATGAAAACAAAATGAAAATACACATCGGCTATATCCAAAACCGATGTGTTATATTGCTTTCCACATCGGTTAACAACAAAAACCGATGTTAAAAATGTTGCTGCTTAAAAAAATTCAATTTTTTTGTTCAATCTTCCACATCGGTTATAATAAAACCGATGTGTAATCTTATGGCTGATTAAATTTTTTTTGTTTTTGTTTCCCTTTTCCATATCGATTATCATAAAACCGATGTCTACAATTGATGTTTTTCACTATTCCACATCGGTTATACTAAAACAGATGTCTAATCTTATGTCTGATAAAAAAAAATGGTTTCACTTTTCCACATCGGTTTTTATAAAAATCGATGTTAAATATTTTTATCACATCGGTTTTTATTACAATCGATGTTAAAATATTTCAGTTTAATTTCAAAAATACCACCGTCTCCTTTTTCACATCGGTTTTGTTAAAACCGATGTTAAAACCCCGATGTTAAATACATATTTTGCACTAGTGTGAGACCAATTAATTTTCCTGGATGAAATATTTATGAGTTTTTTTATATCAATCTCATTTTTTGACAATCATGAGTAGAAGTTGTACTATTTAACCATAAGATTGATGTGATGCAAAATTAGGCTCAGGAAAATTAGTTGCTGCAGTTAAATAGATCTTAGGGAATTTGAGAATGATGAAACATTTTAAGGGTATTTTTGACAATAGAAATAATAATCCTAGTAAAGTGTGTTGTATATTTTTTTTAATATTATTTCAAAAGTTTAAATTGGAATTTTGAATTTAAATTAAATATATCAAGTTTTATTTAATTCCTTTAATTTTTCTTTAATGCTCTTTATTTCTACTAATACATTAAATTATATTACTTAACTTTGAATATAAATGGGCAGACTTATTCATTCAATTTATTGAATGCAAGGAATTTTTTTTTCCCAATTTAAATGTACAATATTTATGTGGTCAAATTGTTATTTATTGGTCTTTTATAAGTTGACCATTTGACTTTACCTCTCAACTTAATTCTGCATTTTAAATGTGAATGAATGGTGCTATTTATTGGCCATTTAAGTTTTTTACTCTAATATTAAATAAGATTGAATGACCATATGTGATTTCAGTAGGCCATCTTTATGTCAGAGAAAAACCATCCTTGCTTGTTTTATATATGAAGAACAATAAAATTGTGTTGTATTGTTCTATTAAAATTTTGACCGTCAATATTATTGGTTTTATTCTACTTTCTTGGTTAAACACTTTCTTCCAATGTAGTCAAAACCGAACCGGACCAGCCAAACCAACCGGTCCAACTGGGAACCAGACACCAAGCCGGTCTGACTGACCCTATCACGACCCAAAACTGACGTTCATGGCCGGCCAGGGCTAAGGTCACCTACCTAGCCCCGAAGCCTAGCATCAACCTTTACTTTGAAAGTTCTTCCAACAATTACATTGTGATACTATGTGCCAACTTATATAAATTTCCAAAATGAATCACACGATCCATTATAGGAAAATTCTTTCAACAATGCATATATCACATAAACACTTAAATCCTAATTAGTCTATAAATTCCTATGACAGCACAACTTTAAATTGAGATCCTCTAGAGAACAATCGAGCATCCTTGAATTCTTTCCTTTAAGAAGGACCTGTGGCTAAAATGTTAAAACAAATGGGTGAGAATGAAACTCAGTAAGGGTTACTCCTTCTAAGACAAAAATAAATAATCAATTAACATATTAAAAGGCATAATATACAGATAAGAAACATATATACCCTAAAGTTTGATAACTTACACCTTTAATCACGATTGTTCCTCATTGGAATTTATTTTATTTTCCATCATAAGTCAATTATTTCCATTATCCTCATGTGGTTGAAGTCCACAACATTTTTCTTTTCATAACCATGGCACCATACTACCATCATTCCGCCACTTTCATTCTCTGAGGATATTTTATCCATTCAAACAATTCCTCAAAAGTAATATCGTTTCACAATGCAATCATTCCCAACGAGGAATACATATCAACAATCGCAAATGCAACAAAATCTTCACATATTTCAATATAGACATTTCGGCGATTTACAATTTAATTCATGGTTACTGTTTCATATTTCAACATTAGCACATATTTTAGCATCAAATTCAATATTGAGTCCAGACCATAACTATCTCAATATATAAATGCATTTACAACCTCGTAACCCACATTAATCTACTTTATAACTCTCTAACATAACAATCAAATATCGCATTTCACACAATCCATGGGTACTTCTCATGTCCAATATAATTTGCAACCATTCACATTCATGTTTAAAGCATAAACCAATAATCCAAACAATAACACAAGTTAATTTATTTATGTACATAGATGTGTGCTTGTGTGTGTATATATAATTCATCTCTTGGTAGACATAACAAATATCTCAAATTGTCTATTGTCATTCTCTTTTTGCACAACAAGGACATACAAGAGATTTAAAAATCCATAAAGTATGTGAACCAAACATTTTCCAATCATGACCATATTCGTCACAACTTATTTCTCATTCACAAGTCTCACAAGAATGTCTTATTTCAACCAATAGAGTACTAAATCCCTTTTGTACCATGCTCAAATCTTTTTATGAAGGTAAGATCAATTCAAATCTTCGCCATAGAAAACTAAGTTTCAATTCATGAATCACTTAGCAAAATGATAGACTTAGTACTTTACTAAAACAGAGTTAAACCGTAATCGAACACACCAAAACATAACTCAATTAATGAAACATGTATGATCCCAAACACATGAATATGTTTATCTAGAAGACTTGTTCCACACATGCGCCATTGCGCCAAACATTAGATACAGGGTTTCTTTAAACTACACCCTCATGCTATTCAACTTGAAAAGCTAACACCAACTTGTGCGCAACTTGGTATAGGGAGTTCCTATTGACATATGCATCATTGGAAAGAAAAACCATCAATATACTCTCATTAAAATGTTAACAATTTTATGTGAATGTATAATATATAGTTTTATTTGCAATCGCGCCTTGCTCCGCATAATTCTTACAGAATGGGAAGTTTCTGACAGCTTTTACTCTTAATTTCATAACTCCTCACACAGACCTCTAATTCATACGCAGTTTGTTTTGATTTAAAGATAAGACACACATTTAAATGCCACAAAAACTTTAGAATTTTTGGAACTGTAAATCAATACATATTTTGTTTCAAAGTTGAACTTCGTGCTGCAGAATTCACTTCTGACAGCCTGACTTCCGAGTGGCATAACTTGGGCTACCGAAGCCCTTTTGACTTGGTTCCAGAGGCTAAATAAATATAAGACATATTAGTTTAAGTGGTATAAAAATTAGAATTTTTGGTCATCAAACGATCTCCCACCAACTCATTATGTAGAAGAATTTTCTGCTATGACAGATTCTAAACTGTCTAACCTCGGATGCGTATATCTCGGGATATAGAGACCCAAATGAATTGGTTCTAGCGTCATTTGAAAGCTAATACACAATAGTATCTATGTACAAATTTTCAGAAATTTTCATTAAGTGATTTAATACAGTTTTCGATTTAAAGCTAGGTCTAAATTTTGGACAAAAACAAGTTTCATAAAGAAACATGTTGATCTCGGGTTTGAGGCTTACCCTCAACACTCGGTCACTCCAAATCGAGTTTCTTAACTTGATTTATCTTCAAAAAAGGTCACCAATCATATATTTTAGATCAAACTTAATTTCCAATGGCTTTTATTTTAAGGAACTAGGTTTCAAAGCTCATTTTGCAACACCTACAACCACCAATCCATACCCAAACATGATCACACATTTTAACATCTACGTCAAGAGTTTTCCATAACCACTTTAAATCATCAAGAGAAACATGTGAAGTTTCAAGTTTTTCAACACCCACAACCAAGAAAGACTCAAGCTCCATCAATGGAGTTCTTCACCCCCAATTTCTAGGGTTTAACACAAAAAAAAAAAAAAAAACCTTGGTATTCCTTTCAATTTCATGGATGAAATATCAATAAGCAAAATTAAACCAAAACAAACTCAAGTAAACACCAAAACCCCTCACCTTGAGTCAAATTCGGATTTGACATTGGGTGGGTGTTCTCCTCTTATTTTTAAGCTCCAAGAAGGTGTTTAAGGCTTCTTCAAGCTCCCTTTCCCATCCTAAACCAACAGGGAGCAAGTTCCCTAACTTGTTAGACAAAAATCTTAGAAAACCGAAGCTCTAGTAATGGAGTTATCGCTAAAACCGAAAATGGGGAGTAATGAGTGTTTTTGGGGAAATAGATGATGGACCCAAAATGGAGAAGATGATGGAGTGGAGAAATGCTTACCCATGAAGTGAAGATGATGGAGCAACTTGCCCTAACTCTCCTTCCATCTCTTCCTCCCCTTCTTCTCTCATTTCCTCTTCATTTCTTCCTTCTCCTTTGGCAAACCCGTATGCCCCCTTGCTTATATATATTTAACCACTTTAAAATTTGCAAAATAGCCCCTTAACACCTAAGGCCTTCCCCGAAGTGGGAAGGGTCATGTTTGCAAAAATAGGCCCATATCCCTCACTTGTTTGGCATATTTAGCACACCCTTAAGTCTATGATGTTATAACTTCATATGAACTATGTTATAGAACACTTGAATACGTGTTGTAGGGTCTAAATAAAAAAAAAATCACACTTTCCATGTGTGTTTACAAATCCATTCGCATCATTTGATTTTTTTTTTCATGGTCATCACAGACCCATTGAACTGGCCTTGTGTGGAACCGGTGAAAGAACCGTTGAACAGGTTCGAAATCGGTAAAACCGGTTGGAGGGGGGTCTGGTCCGATTCCCTGAGAAAATGAAAAATGATGCCCCTTTCGTTCTTCACTTTTTTATATAGGTAAATGTTAGTATGTTAATTGTTATGTTAAATGTTTTTTTCCCTTTATCAGAATTTGAATCATGGATCTCCAACTCCTTATACCCTTAGTTCAAACCAGTGGAGCAACCCAACCTCCTTTTTTCTTCACTTCTTCGATCATGCTCTAGTTCTCCACAGCCTCCAGTCCAATGATCCTGATGGCGTGTCTGAGGCTCTGAGCACATTCGAACTATTGTCAAAATAATATATAATTGTTATAAATATAAAAGAAAATATAGAAATTGAGACAATAGAAATATAGGTTCAAAGACTAGTTCATCGGGAACTAAGATTTAAAAGATAGTTCTTCAGCAACTAGATATAATTTTTGTATTGACAATCTGATCAAGTGTATAGAAGAACAAACCTAATAGTCATATTTATAGAGATAATGAACTACTAATTATGGATTAAATCAAGAGACGTAAATATAGAGATATGGATTACATTTTTCTCTCGTCAGTTTGTTGCGGGTTGGCCTGTTTGAACCCGAACCTACTTGAACCCGACTGATGCTCACCCATAGGATGGAGTGGTTTGGGATAACATCATCAACCATCCCACTTCATAATGAAGGAACTTCCAAACAATGTGTTAATGCTTTTAAACCACTCCACTTCATTACTAATCATCTCAATCAATCATGTTAAGTCTCTAAACGTCTGATGTGCATTTGTCTTAAGTTTTGATGAAAACTAAACATTTATCAATGATTTAATTGAACTCCATATTGGTTGTTGATCTGTCTACTTAGTGTGCAGTGTTATTATTTTAAGTATATTTAACACATGTCTCGCTCTAAGACACTCTTGGTCATTCATGGAAATCACATGTCTCATGAAGCATAGTCAACTTTGTCTTCACCGATCGAGTGTTGACTGTCCCCATGAGAAGAGTCAGCTTGTCTAATGAAGCTCACTTGTCCGTGGTTCTTCTATGAGGAACACGCAACGACAAAAGAACTTGTAGGAGCTGTCTACTCAGTCAAAGGTTACTGAAGCTTTCTCTCACGAGAATCAAGAAACTCAAAAGGGCAAACACTCAAGCAACCAAGAAACTCAAGAAAAGGAGTGCTTCCAACATGCTTTATTCCCTAGTACAACTGGGAATTACATGAAAAGGAAAATGTTCTATGCAAAGTACAAAAGTAACTTGTACAATTTTGATTTGGCTGCTGCACAAGACATAAAGCATAGCTCATCCCAGTTAGAGTACAACCAATGTAACATCTTAAACTTTCAACATAATTATTTTAATAAAAAGATTAAGTTGTTATGAGGTCTAAGATATAAAATTGATAGTATAAAAACATATTATTGTTTAGAAAGAAAAAAAAGAATGCTAAAATGGATAAAAAAATTTAAATAAATGAAAATAAATAAATATATATTAACGTGCAGAACCATGCAAGTCAGGGTAGGATGTTCATTTGGTAATGACTAACTAATAAGTGTTCAGCGGGTCCCACAATAAATAAAAGTACAAATAATAAAGAAAAAAAGAAAACCTAAAAAACCTAGTGTTGGCTATCTGCACAGAAGAGTCAACTTGTCTAATGAAGCTCACTTGTCCGTGGTTCTTCTATGAGGAACACGCAACGACAAAAGAACTTGTAGGAGCTGTCTACTCAGTCAGAAGTTACTGAAGCTTTCTCTCACGAGAATCAAGAAAGTCAGAAGGGCAAACACTCAAGCAACCAAGGAACTCAAGAAAAGGAGTGCTTCCAACATGCTTTATTCCCTAGTACAATTGGGAGTTGCATGAAAAGGAAAACGTTCTATGCAAAGTACAAAAGTAACCTGTACAACTTTGATTTGGCTGCTGCACAAGACATAAAGCATAGCTCATCCCAGTTAGAATACAACCAATGTAACATCCTAAACTTTCAACATAATTATTTTAATAAAAAGATTAAGTTGTTATGAGGTCTAAGATATAAAATTGATAGTATAAAAACATATTATTGTTTAGAAAAAAAAAAGAATGCTAAAATGGATAAAAAAATTAAATAAATGAAAATAAATAAATATATATTAACGTGCAGAACCATGCAAGTCAGGGCAGGATGTTCATTTGGTAATGACTAACTAATAAGTGTTCAGCGGGTCCCACAATAAATAAAAGTAAAAATAATAAAGAAAAATAGAAAACCTAAAAAACCTAGTGAAGTACGAGCTACCCCCACACACAAAAAAAAAAAAAAAAACAAACACATACATACATACAAATATATATATATATATATCTCTCTCAGAAAGAAGCAAGGTCAGGAGCGCCGAAAATAAAAGGAGGGAGCTTCCGTTAACTGTTGTGGTGCTGAATATGAGTCACGGATCAGAAAATATTGTCAAAATGAATAAATATTTTTAGTGAAGCATTGATTTTTATTATAGATATTTTTTTTAGAGTTTTTTTTGAAGGTCTTCAAGAGGTGAGTAACAATACTTTTTACGAACCATTTCCATAGTGCATATGATTGTTTGTGTTGACAATGGGTTACTTTATGGTTTTGGGAGTTTTTAATTGATTTGATACATATTGTCAATGACTTAATTTCTAAAATTGAGAGTTTTTGTTAAAAAGTGAATAAATTGATTAATTGTTGTAATGTGTTTATTCATGTATGATATGTTATGATGTTCATGATTGTCATAGTGTAGTTATAAAATTATTTGATGACATGATATGAGTTTATTTGGTATGCATGACAAGATTAAATATTTAACTTATGGTTAATGAGTTGTTACATGTATGAGACACATGAAACCTGCGCCTTATAATGTGTTGTATGATGTTTGCTGCAATACCACCTATGACAGGGGTATCAAAAAGTAATATTGCCTTAATGAGTTATCGAAAGCAACATCGTCATGTAATTGGGATGTCGAAAATGAGCAATACCACCTAAAAGGGGTATCGAAAGTAACACTGTCACACGTTGGGATGTCGAAAAGGGAGAAATATCGCCATATGCACTTGGGAGATATCGAAATGGAAATGTTCCCGACAGGAGGGCGACATCGAAACACTCCTTATAAGTAGGGGTGGGCAGTGAGACGACATTATCGTGTGATGTGTGAAATTTATGGCATGTCGGCAAGAAACCAATTTGAGAATGAGGTTTCCAAGCCACTTGGATTATTTTCAGAATTACTTAGTATGTGGAATGTGATGCATTGAAGTGGTTTGCCCTTATGCTTCATGCTTTTGCATTGTTGATATTACTATTGTTATTAAGTGTATTTTTAAAATATATTATATTTTGGAAAAGTTAGCGGATACCATGGACAGTTTTTTCGGTTACATGCGTTTACTGAGGACAATACTATTTTCAAAAATATTTTATAAAATTGTATTGTTGTTCAACTGGGATTTTATATCTCGTTATAAGTGTTGTTTTTAGAGACCGAGGACATCGCTATTAAGGACCCAGAGATCGGAAGAGTCATCTTTTTGATTAGCTAGTTGGTTAGTAATGTAGTATGGTTGAGAGTGTTATGCGGACGACATTCTTTGCTTTACGTATTATTTTTCTCGAATTGTAGTTAGGCGCCCGGTTTTGAGGCTTTTGATTTTGATTCGAATGTACGAATTTATTATTATTATTTTTTACTTTGAGAATATTGTTATTTTATTTAATATGAGGTATTTTCAGACTTTAATTATTTAATAAATTTTTATGACTTGTATATTTAAATTAAATGTTTTGAAGGATTTTTATTAGCATTAATTTGGGTTACTAATGCAACGAAGGGCGTTCCAACCAACGTTCCTATGCATTAAATGGCTACCCGGAATGACTATATTGCATTTAATGGAGCTAATTCAAAGCCATAATATGAAGGAATGTCTCTAACAAATTTAAAATGATTTGAGCCTTTAAATACCAAAGTCATTGAATATGAAGATAGAGAACTCACAGCATTAAAGAGTCATTTCTCTGCGCATTTATTCCTTCATCCTTTCAATCTGTATTCTTCAATCATTTGAAGTTATTACGCAATCTTTATTCACTTCATATTTAATTCACTTTTCTGAGTGTTAATGAAAGACTTGCAAATTATATTTATTACAATTTTTTCTCAAACAAACCCGAGTGAGGCAGAAGAGGCTAGGTGAGTAAACAATACTTGTCTTGGATCCTGGAGAGGCTAGGTGTGCAAAGAATACTTGGAGTCTCTAACCTGATCAGTTATAGTGGAAGAAACTTTATGCTGTCAAGGACTTGATGTAACCCTAGTTGTTAAGGGGTGAACCAGGATAAAATAGTCGTGTCTATCTCTCCATCCTTAACTCTTTAGTTACTTTGATTATATTATCTGTTTACTAACTAAAGGGGATTAAGTGTGAATATCAAACAAGTTTGTTCTTGCATGATTATGTGTTTTTCTGTTGAAAACTAATCTGACAAGTCACTTGTCTGTGCTTTGCAAAAACACTTGTCTGTCCCTAGCTTCTGTGTATGAAAAGTTTCTAACTTTCTTTTAAAGTCTGATAAACACAATTCAACCTCCCTTTTGTGTTTATAGTTGTCTATTTCACATCCTTCCAAAAATAGCTTTAGTTGATATGCGATTTTAGTTGCTATAGTTTTTTTAGCATATTTGATCCTCTAAATTTTGAAATTTTGCAATGTTAGTCTCATTGCTAACCAACCGTCAGTAATCTAATGAAACAATTCTATATGGCTAACGTTTTGCCACCTATCCTCCACATAACATGCCGGCTTTCTTGACCAAATTGACCTACTTTTACAAATTATTTACCAAAATAACCTACTTTTGAAACAAATTACAAAACTAATCTCCTTTTTGACATGCTGGAATATAATATTATTACACGTGGTGCCATTGACCTGCCATGTGGCAGGTCCTTATTGGTTCGTCAGAAATTTCCAAGAAAAAAAATTTCTACAAAAAAAAACATTTTGCATGCAGTGCCACGTGTCGCTTTCTGGCGCAGTGATGCCACTACAACTAGCGCTACTTGTAGTGTCAGATGGCGACAAGTGGCGCCTCCCTACCCACATATTCTACCCACCCCTACCTCATCCCCCTATATATTCTACCCGTACCCGGAAACCCCCTCTCCAATACTCTCGTCAATTTTTAACTCTCACAACACTCTACTACACTCTTTCCTTTACACTTTATTTTACCAACAAGTGTATTTAAGGTAAATATGTTAATTTTTATTGTATCTTATTTTTATTATTTTAATTAGTCATTATTTAATTCTTATATTATTTTATAGATATTTCTTTGTTATTGTTATAATTAGTATTATTATTTAATTAGTGGCATAATTAGTGTTTTTATCTAATTTTTTATTTGTAGGATTAATATTAATGTTATTGTTGCTTAATATGTTGTTATTATTATTTTTTATTTTTAAATTTATTATATTAATATTTTTGTTATTATATTAATATATGTTAGTGTTATTTTTATTATATTATTAATTAATATAATTATATTAATATTATGTTTATATTATTAGTTATTATAATTATTATATAATTAATTGTTAATGTTAGGCTAAATTACTATTTTCGTCCCTTAATAGTTTTAAAATATTCAATTCGGTCCCTCAAATGTCAAATGCTAAGAAAAAAATGCCATTTTCGTTAAATTTCACTATTAAGTTGAATAAATTAAAACAAATAAGGTATCAAGTTGAATAAATTAAAACAAATGAGTAACCAAATTGAATAAAAAATTGGAACTAAGTTGAATAAATTAAAACAAATGAGAGACCAAATTGAATAAATTAAAACAAATGAGGGATCAATTTGAACATTTTAAATATTGAGGGACCAAATTGAATATTTTAAATAAATAAGGGACCAATTCGAATATTTTTAAAATTTATGGATCAAATTGAATATTTTAAAATAAATAAGAGACCAAAATAGTAATTTAGCCTTAATGTTATTATTATGATCTAATTATTATCTATTGTTAGTTTTTTATTTGTTATTATTATTTCTAGTACAAATGGTTTAATTTTGTTATAATTTTTTTCAAGGTAAGATGACTCATGCGATTAATTTTGGCCCTATTGATCCCATTGTGTTGCATGGGTAGAGGACTCATGTTTCCTAACATATATGGAACAATGACGAAGATCAGGTTCTTGGGTGTAGACGAGCACAACAATTTAGAGATTGAGGTGTCGGCATTCCCCCGCCCATTAAAGGGTATCTCGAGCAAAAATGCTTTCTGGGAATTGTGCAACTATCGTTGTTCCAGGTCGACCACTCGCTGATAAGTTCATTGGTTGAATGATGGAGGCCCGAGACCCACACATTCCATATGCCATTTGGAGAGTGCACCATCACATTCCAATGTGACATCAAAAAAGCTTTTGATACAATAGGTTGGAACTTTTTGTTGCAAGTCCTTAATGTTTTTGGCTTCAATAGTCAGTTTTGTAGTTGGATTAAGGCCTTTTTGCACTCAGCAAAGCTTTCTGTTTTTTCTTGCAAGAGGGGAGTAAGGCAAGGAGATCCGCTCTCCCCTCTCCCCTCTCCTCTTTTGTTTAGCTGAGGATGTACTTAGTAGAGGTATTTCACTATTAGTTCAGGAAGGAAACCTTCCCTCTATGTTTGGCCCTAGAGGTTTCAAAACTCCAAGTCATGTATTTTATGCAGATGACATTATGGTTTTTTGCAAAGGTACCAAACAGAATTTGATGAACTTGTTTAGAAAATATGGGGAGGCTTCTGGTCAAGTTTTGAGTTTGCCCAAATGCAAATTCTATCCTGGTAGTATTTCATCTTCCAGAATTGCAATCCTTAGTAATATCCTTGGTTTCACAGCTGGTGTTCTTCCTTTTAATTATCTAGGAGTACCTATCTTTAAAGGTAAGCAGACAGAGTGAAGTCCAAATTGACAGCTTGGAAAGGCTCTCTCTTATCTATAATGGGCAGAGTTCAATTAGTAAAGTCAATTGTCCAAGGAATGCTTCTTTACAGTTTCCATGTCTACCTTTGGCCTGCTTCTTTACTAAAATCTATGGATGTTTGGATAAGAAACTTCATATGGTTAGGTGAAATCTCCAACAGAAAACTTGTCACAGTTGCTTGGAAGAAAGTTTGCACACCTCTCTTGGAAGGAGGTCTTGGTATAAGATCACTAAAGTCTATTAACAATGCTGCCCTTTATAAGCTAAGTTGAAATGTCATCTCTTTAAACAGCCAATGGACTAGTATGATCAAAGCCAAGTGTTTTAGGAACATGATTCCATGTCCTAACTATATCAGATCTTCAGTTTGGCCTGGCATCAATCACTTTATTCATTCTGTGATGGAAAATTCTTGCTGGAAATTAGGTACTGGTTTGCACATTAACTTTTGGACAGACAAATGGCTATCTCAACCAGCTGTGGAGGTCTTACAAGTCCCTTCTGGTTTGCATAGCTCTCTAACAGCTTCGGTTGCAGATTTCATTGAGAATAATTCTTGGTACATTCCAGATATTCTTCACGAAAATTGCCCTGAGATTGTTGATGAAATTAAGAGGGTTGTTATCCCTTTAGTGCAGAGTGATGATCAGCTAATTTGGCAGCACTCAGATTCGGGTCTACTCTCATTCAAAGACTCCTACACTTTTCTTAATCCAAGACAGCAGCAACCACCTGACTGGGGTAAAATCCTCTGGAAATCCTCTATTCCCCGTTCTAGGCCTTTCTTCTTTTGGAGACTTCTTCATGGTAAAGCTCCCACAGATTAAATTTAAAAGCTAAAGGCTGTGTCATGGTTTCAAGGTGCTGTTTGTGTGGGATTGCAGAGGAAACCTCAAATCACCTTTTTTATCTTGTGCTTTTGCTATGGAATTATGGCATTGGCTTGAAAGGATCTTCTCTTTGAAGCTGAACTTATCCTCCTTCTCTCATCTAATTGCTGCTTGTCCTGTTGGTAATTCTCAGATTGCTGATATGGCAATGTCAGCGATCATAAACTCTGTTTGGTATATCTGGATCAGCAGGAACATAATTCGGTTTGAGAGCAAAGCTTATAGCCTGTGGAGTGTAATCAGCATGATTGCTGCATCAGTTTCATTGACAGGGAATTTTTCATGAGGGACAATTCCACCTTCTCTTCAAGGCTCATCAATCCTGCAATACTTTTCAGTCACTGGCCGTGTGGACAAAGCTCCCTCAATTAAAGAATTTTGTTGCCTCACATATGTATATAGAGAAGGGAATTGTTGTGCAGACAAGTTGGCTAATCATGGTACAAGCTCTCAAGGTTTTATTGGTGGAATTCAGTCCCTGATTTTATTTTAGAAGATTTCTATAGAAACAGATTTAACCTTCCTAATTATAGGGTTAGGTGATTGTTTTTCCTCTCATGGGTTTTGGTTGATGTCCCCCCATGATCTATTTTTTGTATTTTTTTTCTTTTTATTAATAAATTCAAGATGTGCTACATATGATTGGTAGGGTCTCTGGTGCCAACCCTAGTTGGGATCATTGATTCTATAGTGATGCTTTTGCACATTTGCTTTATAAAAAAAAGGGGGTAAAATAAATATTTTAAAGGTTATAAAAATTGCACAATTAACTCAGAGTAATTGTCTTAGACCGGGTGTACCAGGAGTGTTGTGGGATTTAGTCATAATCCTTCCCTTCCTATAAATAATCGATTCCCAAATCTAAGTCTGGTTTCAAAGAATGTTTTATGTTTCAAAGGTTTTTTTTTTCATTTTGTTCTATTTTAAGAAAATTGGTGGTAACTTCATTCATTTTCTATTTCTTTTTTGCCATTCTCGCCACGATCATCTATCGCAACAAACATACAAATGGACTAAAGTAGACATTCTGATCTTTATGTGGAGGCGAGTGTAATATTTCAAAATAGAGGGAAGGTCAATATAATTTATCTTCTAAGAGAGGAGTGTGTAATTTACTCAATCATTTATTTCAAATACAGAAAAAAGTTTCTCGTATGACCATTAGGAATCAACTGAAACATATAGAAAGAATAGAAATATTCTTCATTTCAACAGGTTTTCTTAAAAGAATACATCACCACTTACATATGTATATAATGTAACACCCCCTTGGCGCTACATGTTAAAACAAAAGGACTGAAAATAATTATGCTAGTTGTTTTTGGAAAATATAATTTTCTCTATTTCTTAACTTACTTGAAATTAGTTGTAATTACGCTGGTCGATCGATACAAACCAAACATTGATAACTAACAACCGTATACATACGTATATATGCATCATTACTGTTTTACATATGGACCTTTATATTAACAGGTCATTTACCAAAGTCATAACATAAGGAAACACACATAAACTAAACTTATATAGTAGCGGTAGTCCGGAACCACGACCTCAAAAAGATGGCTCTCAGTAGCCAAGATATATAGACTGTGACAATACCACTACTCCCCAAAAAGTAAACCCAAAATAAGTCCTACTGCTGGTCGCACCTAATGAAAGCCATTGGGAAGACCTCCATAGTACTCCCCGGCCGCAGGAGTATCCGGTGAGGATACGTCCGCCTTTGCCTCAACCTCTGGAACAACGCCGTCAACCTGAGGATGATACTCAAGTACCTCCTCCTCGTCCTCCATGGGGTCCTCCTCCTCCATCTCCTCATCCTCCTCCGGAACAATGACGATCGGCGCTGGAGGTGACGATGGCACTGTCGCATGAAGTGGCTGATCAAATGGTGGTTGATGCACCAGATATCCTTCATTCACCAGATTCCTCAACAATAGCCACATCGGGGGAAGTGGTACCTCGACTGTCTCAAAGCTGTGAGTACGAGTCTGTGGTCCCGTGACTAATGTACCCATAGTGGTACATATTGGCCCGATGTACGTAGCACTGCGGGCGCCCGGGTTAATCGTCCACACGCTTCCATCACCAGCTTCATCAAAGTGCAGGGAACGTATCCCCGAGTATATGATATCGGACTCATGTGCACTAGTGGAAAATATACATTAGACGGTAAAGGTTTACGCCGCTTAACCAAAAGCTAGACGTTAAAAAGGGGTGGTGGCGATGATTGTAAATATCAGACTTCATTAATTCAATTTTAACGTCAGTTGTTTTAAGGACTGACGTTAAATGTGAAGTGACTCACTTTTAACGTAAGTTCAATAAACAACTGACGTTAACAGTGACCATTTTAACGTCATTTATTTATCGACCTGACTTTAAAAGTGAGTAAATTCACTTTTAACGCCAGTCCTTACATCAACAAACGTTAAAGGTTATTTTAATAATTTTTTTATCTAGTATACGCATTTTCCGCATTGCCTTCCTCAAAGTTTCAGTTTCACAATTGCTTTGATGTTTTGTGTTTCTGTTTTGAAAACTAAAATATATGTGCGAAGTATAAGTTGAATCAATAACCCAAACCGGATCTCATTCATGAAGTGTAATACAGACTGATACAGAAGATTGAAAGGGTATAAAATCCTATAAAAAGTTACATTGAAAGGGTTTAAAATCCTAAACATTTGTTGAGGCTTCGTTCCCTTCACGGGTGAGCAAGATAGGAGAGTCGAGTGACTGAGTTTTCCAGAATTCAATGAGGAGGTTGTGTGGCAAAGCATAAGACTACTTTTGGAACCCCTTATCACACCCGAAACATTAAAGCTATATCCCATCAGAGAGTTTTATGAAATATGCCAAAGGAAAAACTATACTCCGAAGGGTGCACTCGATCTGTTTTAGCATTGAAAGGGTTTAAAATCCTAAACATTTGTTGAGGCTTCGTTCCCTTCACGGGTGAGCAAGATAGGAGAGTCGAGCGACTGAGTTTTCCAGAATTCAATGAGGAGGTTGTGTGTCAAAGCATAAGGCTACTTTTGGAACCCCTTATCACACCCGAAACATTAAAGCTACATCCCATCAGAGAGTTTTATGAAATATGTCAAAGGGAAAACTATACTCCGAAGGGTGCACTCGATCTGTTTTAGCAATGGTCTTGGAACAGTCACTTGCATCCTTTAAGACCTCAGAAAACTGGGGGGCAAGAGAGAGCTCAAGAGAGGCAAAAACAGGTGAACTAGATCTGTTTCAAGCAAAGGCAGTGGTTCTAGAGACTTCCATGACGGTCACTTGCTGCCAAAGCTGAGGTTTTGGAACTGTGACGCCCGAGCACCTGATTTGCCCTCCAGCAACCCGATTCTCCTAAGGATGATAAGGTGAGCAACTCACATTACGTGATTTACACAAGCTTATCACCCATGTTACGTGATTTACACAACCTCAGAAGTTGTTTGACCATTAAGACAAAGATCTTTGAGTCTAGGAATAGGAAGAAAGAGTGATGAAGTTAATCTCCATGGCAGAGCCATATTGTGAAGTCGAAAATTAAAAGGATGGAAGGAAGCTATTTATAGGAGCAGGGGATGAAGTTACTAAGCTATTCTGATTTTCTTGAAAACTTATCTATAAACTTAATGCTCATTAAGAGGATTAAGTTACAAGGTGCATGGGTAAGTAGCACAGTAGTCAAAGGAATTAATGTTTTTTGCAGATATCTATACACTTTTAACGTCAGCTGTTTAAAAAAATTGACGTTAAAAGTGTTTTTAAAATAAAAAATATTTATTGTTAACGTCATTTTTTTATACAACTGACATTAAAAGTGTGATTTTTAGTTCAGTTAAACAAATAGCTGATGTAAATAATCCTATATATTATAAACGTGCAGAATGAATATTGGAAATAATGTAATTAATATACGGGAACTTGGCAGTCATAAATTAAGTTGACGTTAAAAATGAAGTGGTGACAGTTTGTAAATATTAAATCACTATTTGCGTCAGTTCTATAAATAAATGACGTAAATAATTATGAAACTCATTTCATTGGTTGTCATGTCCCTGTTGTCCCTCTTAACGCAGATCACTCCATATAGTGCAGTTTATTTCTAAACTTTTTTTTAAACAAGTTTATTTTTAATTTTTATTAATTAGCTTGAATTAGTAAACAAATTCTTGTGCAAATTAAAATAAATAAACACTTAACATAAAACAAGTTATATGTATAATCAAATCGTATCTCATTGAACCGATTCATAAGTTAAAATTACATGATTAAAAGATAAAAAATTTCTGCAACATAGCCCTAAAATATAAAAAAGTTTCTGCTTCAACATCATTTTCTTCTCAGTCCTGTCATCAGAAACTCCAATGGATGCATCACCTCCCTCACTTGAATTCCATGATGCAAAGTAAATCCTCAGTCACTAGCAGCGAAAGCAAAGTGAAATGGATCTTTGCATCTTTCTTCTTCACTAGAATTCCTTGATGCATCGTCTTGAATCCACAGTCACTTGCTTCCAAAGCAAAGTGAAAGGGATGACGAGGATGAAATAAAGTGAGAGAATCACATTACGTGATTCACCTAACCTTACCATCCATGTTATGTGATTTACACAACCTCAGAAGTTGTTTGACCATTAAGACAAAGATCTTTGAGTCTAGGCATAGGAAGAAAGAGTGATGAAGTTAATCTCCATGGCAGAGCCATATTGTGAAGCAGAAAAAATTAAAAGGATGGAAGGAAGCTATTTATAGGAGCAAGGGATGAAGTTACTAAGCTATTCTGATTTTATTGAAAACTTATCTAAAAACTTAATGCTCATTAAGAGGATTAGGTTACAAGGTGAATGGGTAAGTAGCACAGTAGTCAAAGGAATGAATGTTTTTGCAGAAACTAATAAACTTTTAACGTTCGTTGTGTAATACAACTGCCGTAAGAAGTGTGAGTGTTTTTTAACGTCAGTTTCTTAAGACAACTGACGTTAAATATATGACCTTTAACGTCAGTTTTTACTAACAACTGACGTAAAATGTTGTTTTATTTTGATTATAATGTTTACACCCGCGCGCCTTCTACACTTCTCTGTACGTCTCTTTTCTCTTTTCATCACGCTCAACCCTCACTCTCACTCTCACTCTCACTCTTCCCCAATCGCGAGCTCATCTCCACCGCAACCACCGCGAGGGCTTCTTCGCCACCACCGTGAGGTACACTCTTAACCCCTAACTCTGTCTTTCCCGCTCATTCTTTACAATAACTTGACATCTCTCTTTCCCCTTCTCGCGCACTAACTCTCCTTGTCCCTCTGCTCTCAGTAACCACATCGAACGTTGGCCACCACTTGCGCTTCCCCCCCCCCCCCCCCACCATGCGAGCGCCTATTTCTGGTGAGTCTTTAGGGCACATTTTTTTATTTTTGGTTTTGAGTGTATGTTGAAACTGTAGTCTCGATGAGTTGAAACTTGAAACTGTGAGTTTGAGTTGTTTGGAATGTCTCTATTTTTGGTTTTGAGTGTATGTTGAAACTGTAGTCTCAGTAGTTGAAACTTGAAACCGTGAGTTTGAGTTGTTTGGAATGTCTCTATTTTTGGTTTTGAGTGCATGTTGCTTTACTGGTTGATCTGTCACGGCCGTGATGCTCATCACGGCTAGGCCGTGATCAGTTCTGCATGTGAGGGTCTGGTTCAGTTGGCATGTTATGGCCGTGATGGACATCACTTCCAGGCCGTGACCAGTGCTTGGCAATCTTCAAAAACTGTAGTTTTCAATCTCCCGTATTGTCCTTATATTGGATAGATGTTTTGTATATCTACATGACCTATCTAGTTATTTTTATTTATACTTCTGTATTTATTTTGAGTTATAACCTATGTTAATACATATATATTGTTTCTGAACAGGCATACATATGGATCAGTCGGATAGCCCACATGCACGAGAGGACACTGTGGGGGCTTCGCAGGACCCGATCACGCCTACGCCTGATTCTAGTGTAAGTTTACATGTTATATACTATCTTTAGTCCTTCTTTTTAATGTAAGTTTATAATGTTACAACCCTCTATTTTATCATTTTTTTGTCCATACAGACATCACAAGCTCATAGGAAACGGGGTAGAGGAGCCACCTCGTTGAAGAAACTAGAGAAGGACAGCAAAGCGGATAGAAGCTTGAGGTGTCCTTCGATACTAATCTAAATGCCCAGGGGACCCCGTGCTAAAGAATTTAATAAGTGGGTGTTTCTACAAGCGAAAAAGACGTAAGCATCAACTACAACCATCGGGAATGACGCTCCACGTAACGTTAAGGATCGGATTTGGGAGGCTATCGCGGTATTTTACCTTTACATTCATTTGATTTACATTATTAGATAATTATCCGAGTTATAATCCATCCAGCTTGTTATGTATTTAATGTGTAGGTAGCTTGGATCTGCCAAATGATGAGGATCATCGTCATAATTGTATGAAAATGGCATCAAAGCGTTGGAATGGGTTCAAGCATGATCTTACCAGGTACTATGTATCTGGGAAGAAGCGGCTTGATAAAATGTTCTCGGATTATCCCTGGATTGATCAGGATACTTGGGATATGTTTGCCAGGAGTCGACAGGATGGAGAATTTCAGGTTGGTTGATTAAGTTAATTTTGTATGCTTATTATAGATCATTTAACTGTATTTAATTATGTGTTTTTGTTTGAATAGGCTAAGTCAAATAAGGGTCGGCAGAATCAGGCGAAGAACGTCCACCGCCACACCATGTCTCAGGGTGGGTACCAGACTCGGATCGAGCAGATGATGGCGGATAGGCTGAGGGCGAAGCAGGAAGAGAACTCTGCTAGGATTGAAAGAGGAGAGGTGCTTGAGGGCACACCATTAAGTCCTCCGTCGGACATCGGCCGCGAGGATGTCTGGTTAGCCGACCGCATGACAAAGATGGGATCTTTTAAAGTTGATGCCACTCGCGAAGTGGCAGATAAGATTGCAAGTAAATAATTAACTTGATTTCAATTGATATTTGTATAGATATTTGCAACACTTTTCACTTGCACGTTTTTTCATTTTTTTCATTGTAGATGGATCTTAAAGCACAATCCTCCCAGGGCTCATTCGTCCCTTCTGGACGGCAGGACGTCTTGATGACTGCTCTAGGCAAGAAAGACCATCCTGGTCGGGTTCTCGGTGTTCCTGGGAACGTGACCATCAAAGAATATTATGGCAAGTCTGCTTCACGAAAGCGGGTGGTCGATGAAGCATCAATTTTGGCTGACATTACTCAACACCTCATGTCCAACCCAGCTATTACAACATATCTGATGCAAAGCTTAATATCCAACCCGGAATTCAAGCAGGCGCTTGCCAGAGAGCTTTCCTACATCGGTACATCCCAGGACACCGCAGGGCATGCCAACCCTTCACATGTGAGCACAAAAGAGAGTTATAGTAGGGCACATGTGGAAATGAAAAGGCGTGAGCTTGAGTTGGACTCCAAACGACGTGAGCTCGAAATGTTAACAAAGGTATGTATTCATTATTAATGTCCAAATTAGTCAAATAATTACTTGTGTTTTTTTTTAATTATCAACAACTTATCTTTTTTATTTTTCCTAAACTGAAGGCCAAGTCGACGTCGGTGTCGCTGTCACCTATCACTCGTTTGTTCTCACTTGGTGAGGATTATGCGTTTGATTTTTTGAATGTCCATTGGAGCACGATGGATGGGTGGCACGCCCAGATCAACGGAGGATATTTTCCTTCTGTGGTGACGATCTCGGGAACGCCTGCAGAAATAACGTCTGGATGAACAGCAATGTTTTGAGTCTATGGTGCACGTAAGTTAATTTTAATTTTATAACTTATTTATTTTTGGTATTTTTCCATTTAATAATTTATTTTAATTTCAATATATATATATATATTATGTAATTAACATCCACACCTTTTCATATCTTAGGTATCTCCATCGTCTTCAGCTTGATAAGGGCGTTGCATCGGTTTCTGCTTTAGATCCGTCAATCCTTCTGCCCGAATTCTTTGCTGGCGATGCATTGAGTAAATACTTACGGAAGTTGTTGGGAGACAATCAGAAAGAATTATATCTGGCTCCCTACTGTATGAAAAGCCATTGGCAGTTGTTCGTACTTCACCCGTCTAGGCATACTGTCATATTCTATTGCTCTCTCCACCAACAGCCGCCACAGGTGGTGTTGGAAGTCAGAATAAGTAAGTATCTAATCTTAAATTTAATTTAAGTTTTAATATCAGTTGTTTTTAGTTTATTACACACATGATATATGAATTTGTTAATTGATCGACATGATTATTTGTTTATGATAGCGCGCTGAAGGCGAGTAGCATAAGTTGCGCCAACGGGAGAAGTAAGACTTCTAAGGCTAAAGCAAATCCTATATGGAACATCATCAAGGTTTGGTAGTTTATTTATCAAATAATTAATATTATAATTACTAATTTATATGTATATTCAACTGACGTTGAAATTAATTTTGTTGGTAGTCTCGATTTCAAAATGACGGGTGGTCGTGCGGCTATTATGTGATGCTTCATATGCTGAACATAGTCTCCACATCTATTACGGATGGATGGAATAAGGTAATATTTAAACAACTTGTTAAATTATATATTATAGTTTTGAAGATGACTCGCATTGATGTTATTGTTATTATTTGAACGTGTGTAGGCATTTAACGACCAATCGCCTATTCAAGAAGATGAGTTAAGAGACTTGAGGATGCGCTTCGCTGAATTCTTCTTCAAGTATGCGGCTGAAAAAGGAATTGACAAGATACCTCCGCAATACTTAGATGAATAGTTTTTTGTTAGACTTTAGAAACTAATTAATAACATGTATATATATATCCTTAGATTGGTAGTTTTGTTTTTTAGACATTGGAACTAAAATTTATTTATATATATACATGGGTTTTGGTTTTAAGTCCCCCCATTGTTCCATGTTTCCTTTGCAATTCTGTAATGTGTGTGATATTCTATGTTACTGGGATATTTACTGAATGCAGGGATAGCTGAGGGGAGTGATATTTTAAAACTGAATTTTAAAAAAAAAATCTATTAACGTCAGTTGTATCAAACAACTGACGTTAATAGTATTTTGTAAAATATACAGTACATTATTAACATCAGTTGTAATAAACAACTGACGTTAAAATTAAATCTTTAACGTCAGTTCTTTATAACAACTGATGTTAGTTTTAACAAAATTAACGTCCGTTGTCTTAAAGAACTGACGTTAATAGTTTTATGTTTAACGTCAGTTGTTTAAAAATCGACGCCAATTTTTACAAAATTAACGCTGCTTTGTTAAAGAACTGACGTTAATAGTTTTATATTTAACGCCGCTTCTCAATCGACGTTAAAATATTAACTATTAACATCAGCTGTATTTACGCTACCAAGATTCGACGTAAAAATCAATTTTAACTGACGTAAAAAGCACTTATTGCACTAGTGGTGGTTTATATGTACTCGAAGATATATATATATATATATATATATATATATATATATATATATATATATATATATTGTAAATATTTCCTATCACTGGGATTCATACTCGACCATCCAATCATGATTTTTCAAAAATGCATGGCACTTCAAAATCCATCCTATGAGTCTTCACCTTTATTCTCTGGAGATCCTAACTTCCCTCCTTCGAGCAATGATTAGGCTGCGATACCCCTTAACACAATTGTCTCATGAGATCGGCCTCTAAATTTAGGTTCGGCTCCAATTGTTCAAGGATACCACGATGGAGCACCTAAAATAATATTGGAATAGTTTCCTATTGAGTACATTTGTGTTGGGTAACCGAATTCCATGTCCTGAGGTTGCAAGGCCCCGAGCATTCGCTGGTTAGTTATCTTTGGTCCATAACTAACCAATTTACCCAATTCACCCTTTGTGAAATTGTAGCTCAATACATAAGGCACGTCTGCCCAAAATGGCATATCTGCCAGACTATGCATGTAAAACCCGTTGTTTAACTGTTCTTTTTTGTTTGTTTTTCCTTTGTTGAGGCTTAAAGCTCCTGACTGCCCTTTCTCAGTTATTACAATTCCTTCCACCTCCAAAGTACAATTTCCTCCTAGGAACACTAGCCCGATGTCTCGGCAATCTAGGTCCTTATCTTTCCTTTATTTTTCCAAAAGAGTTTTCGTTCGGTGAAACACAAATACCAAAACAAAAACTCCGAAAACTTATCCAAGTTTGTCGGAAAATTTCCGTTGTTCTCAAATTCTTTTCTAAAAAACCCTTTTTTTATGAAATTCGTTTTAAAACGTAACGAAAATCATTTTTCCTCAAATTCCTTTATTATTATTTCTAAAAAACCGTTAACCCTTCTAAAATCATTTCTGATTCATATATTTATTTTTCTCCCTTAAAAGATCGTTTTTCCTCATATTGCCATTAGGCAAGCAAAAACACTTATTTCTCGAAAAATTTCATATCATCAACCTTAAAACAATTTTTAAATCCATTTTCTTAAAATCCATATTTGTTTCCATTTTTCCCATCGTTTTCAAAAAATTAATGCGAAAGTGA
Organism: Sophora flavescens; assembly: GCA_030762895.1. Classification (NCBI taxonomy): domain Eukaryota; kingdom Viridiplantae; phylum Streptophyta; class Magnoliopsida; order Fabales; family Fabaceae; genus Sophora; species Sophora flavescens. The sequence goes on from CM061063.1 coordinate 112,425,859, forward strand.
AATTTTTCACGGTTACATCCTCGCTGTCACTCGTTAACTTATTCTTTCATTAAAACTCATTAAAATATTATTATTTTTACCTTAAAATTAAATCCATTAATTTTTAAAAAAATATAAAGTTTTCCTTAAACTTTCTTAACGTTTTATTCTTAATTTCCAATAAGCACTGACCGATGTCAGACTTCCATCCAATCACAAAATCAACAGAAATTTCATACAACACAATTTATCACATGCTTTCACAACCAACATGAAATTCATACCTCACAATTTATAGCATGATTTCACAGATAAATCATGCATCATAGAAAATTACACAATAATTTAAAACGAACACCACAAACTACCACAAATAATTACAGACACACCAAATAATTTATACACATAGTTATCGAAGCTCCTCAGACAAACTCCCCTTACCTTAACGTGTGGATTTTCCTTCTGAAAACGATCTCGAAACTCTCAGTTTCCTCCACAATACTCCAAACACAATTACTCAACTAATCCTTCACAGACAAGTAAAGAACACATTAAAAAATGAAATAAAATCGCCTACAAACTATATGTCTAGGTTCGGTCACCATAAGAAAAATAGGCTAGGGATCTCAAAATTTCACATACTCTTAGATCCATGATCTTAGAGTAGTATAGAGTTATGGAAGATTGTCATAAGTTGAAAATGAAGCAAAATCATCTAACCCATTTTATGGGTAGAATTCGGCCCACACTTTAAAAAATGGCTAGGGGTTTCAAAATTTTACATACTCTTGGATCCATGATCCTAGAGTAGTAGAGAGGTATAGAAATATGTTAGAACTCAAAAATAAGCATCATGTGCTTTTCTACCAATTTTTGAAGACATACATGAAAGTTGAAGAAATGGGTATTGATCTTGGATGATTGAAATGAATGAAGATAAACCTTTAATGTTTATGAGATTTGAGGGATTGCCTCTTGAAGATGGAGAGGAGATGAAAAGATTGATCTAATTTACAAGACAATCACTTGAGAACTTAGGTTTTTCTTTAACTGTATTTGATGAGGGGGGGGTAAGGTGAGAAAAAATAGTGGTGGGGGGAGGTGAGTGAGTCATAAGGGTAATTTGGGGTTTCTAATCACACTTAGGGACATTTTTGTCTTTTACTTAACAAAATATCTAAGATATTTAGTAACTTAATCATGACTAGTGATGAGTCATGGGTGGTGACTCACCACAACCCTGTGACACTTGTCCCTCCCTGGCCCGATGTCCGATTAAGTCTTCGTAGTTCCAATTCCGACTCCGTTATTCTTCCGGTCTAGGTTTTCCGTAACCGATTTAGTTCGAAACTTCGTCCGAACAAAATATAATATTTTATTTTAGAACGAAATTTTTGAAAAGGCCCGCATCACTTAAAAAGTAATAAGAAAAATTATCGTTTCGTTATCATGTCAAAATTAGGTTTTTTTACTAGTAAAATCTTAATGTTAGTGAAAGCGGAGACCGAGTTTCGTCTGAATTTTCAACCAAAAATTTAACCGTAGGTTTTCGCCATGAAGTCGAGTCTAAATATGATTTTGTTTCAACCAAAATCATTTTCTAGGTCTCGGACAAAAATATAAACAAATATTTGTTTATCGATACTGAAAACAGCAGAAATTGGGGTGTTACAGATAACCTCCCAAATCCCAACTAAGCAATGAATAATACATATATGAATGAGTATATAATATGTGAGATATTTGGATATCCATATCATATGTACAGAGAAACTCATGCGGTTCATTCAAAACAAATATTTGAAATAGCATTATTTTTCCTGTAAAGATATATAAAGTAGAATTGTTGTGGCCAACTACAAACTTACTGCTTTCAAGGCTGGAAATTGGCAAGATCACTTTAATTGTATCATTATAACAAATTTATAGCATATGGCCAACTAAGGTAACATTACAGAAACAAGATGTGCATGTGACATGCTTATGGCCATAATAACTATGGTGCATCAAGATAACTGGTTTTCTGATTAAATTTTCTACATCTATGTTCTTCTACTCCACTGTTCACATTAAATCTAGTAAGACCTTCCCGAAATAATTTACACTAAATTACACTCTCCCCAGAGATAAAAGTAAGCTACACTTCAATCCATTTTTATGTTTTCCATTAAAACTCCTTCAAGGTTGAAGACTTGAAGTTGCAGCATCAACAAGCTAGCAGGGTGGAAGTCTTTGGCGTTGGCTGGTAGTGCTACCGGCACAGGTATGGGACAATTAAGAAGGCACTGGCAATCAGGCAATACTGCTGCCATTCAAAACGGCCAACACCTGTGACTTCCACCCTGCAGGCTAGTGAATTTTGTGACTTCCAGTCTTCAACCCCGCAGGAGCTTAAAGGAAAAAACATACATATGGAGTTAAGTTTAGCACATTCTCATCTTTTAAGGGAGGGGAGTGTAATTTTTCAAAATAGATGGAAGGCCAATATAATTTTAGCATCTTTTAAGAGAGGAGAGTGTAATTTACTCAATAATTTATTTCAATTTCAAAAACAGAAAAAAAAAGTTTCTCGTGTGACCATCAGGAATCAACTAAAACATATAGGAAGAATCGAAATATTCTTCATTCCAAGAGGTTTTCTGAATAGAATACATCAACACAGACATATGCAGATAATCTCCTAATTAAATGTACATGTCGAAGCTTGCAGAAAAATAAGCTAGCTGTATTCTGGATATCAGTGAACTTCTACATTTTAGAATTTCAAGGTTTGCAGTAAGCATACTTTTAATTAGGAATTAGGATAAGATTTTGCCTAATGGTACATAGGTACTAAATTTTAATTAGGAATTATGATAATATTTTAAACCTAATTGTCCAAAAGTTTTGGAGTCTTAGGACCCTCAAATAGACTTCAAAAACAGTTTCAAATTGTCTAAAACAGTTTGGGACGAAATTGAAACTTCGATTCATTTTATGTGTCCAATTTCGTGAAAATTCCGTTTTTAAGTCCGCTAAAACATGATTTTTGTTCTCTTAAGACCTAAACTCAAATTAAAACTATTTTGGGGTCATTGAAACCTCAAAAGTCAGATTTCAACACTATGAAAACAGTTTTGCAAAACTTTGTTTTCTTCTCAGTTTTATTACTTTTTAAACAACCATTGATTATTCATACAACCAATAACTTGACCAAACAAATTGTTCACCACATGTTCACACACCTTGGCCAAAACCAAGTCTAGACAAAGTGAAGACTTTCACTTCATCAATCAAGCTCAAAATCATATATACATATTCATATATTAATGCACTAAATCATGGTATAAACTTTAATACATTAGCCATAGTTTACAAACAATGATCAATAATGCCCTAACATGAATTTCTTTCAAGTAAACACATACCAACTAAGAACAAAATTCAAAAATCATCAACATGCCACAACATGATCACACCATTTCCTTCCAGAGGATCACACACACACACACACACACACACACACACACACACACACACACACACACACATATATATATATATATATATATCCCTTTGATTTAGGGTTTCAAAACAAACCAACGATTAAATAAATCAAACACACACCCACAATAAGGTAGATGAAGGTTTTTCCCACATACCTCTTGTAGCTCACTTAAAACAAGCAAAGATGGTTGTCCAAGCTAATGGTGCTCACGGTTTTGTGCTTACAAAACCAAGCAAAACCACACAAACATTACAAAGGGTTATACAACTAGGCTTAGACATAACCAAGGAAGGTAAATCAAGGCCTGAATCACTTAACTCAAGCCAAAAGGTTGATGGTCAAGTGATTGGGGTTCTTGACCAAGAAATACCCATTTTGCTAGAAGGCTTGGAAAGGATTTTTGTGTGAAATAGAAGAGGTTTAGAATGATAAGAGGATCAAGGATCTACTCTTAGTTTTTGAATCAAGCTAGTGGATGATAGTTTTCTATGGTGTGACCGAAATTCTCAAAGGAAAGGAAGGAAAGGATTTTTGTTCATGAAATGATGATAAGTTAGAAAAATGAAGTAGAGATGAAGTGAGGAATGGGGGGGGGATATGCTCTTGGAAAACCAAAAACAAAGATTGGAGCTCAAAATCATAGTCATGGCCGAATTTTCCATGAAGAACAAAGCAAAGGATTTTGGTGTTTTTCATCAAAATAAAGCTAAGTATGAAAACTGAAAATGAAAGGATGGTGGAGGTGGAGTAGGCCGTGTACTACAAGTGATTAGGAGAGGGCAAACTTGTCAAGGGCATTTTGGTCTTTATGCTTGGAAATATCTAGATATTTTAACCTAGTAATCATGACTTGGTGAGTCATGGTGGTGACTCACCACATGACTCACCCCCTAAGGTGGCAAGGTGTCTCATCAATCCAGCATCCGGTTCTATCACAGCAGTTCCGAATCGGACTCCGTTGTTTACCCGATTAGGGTTTTCGATCATTTTTCGTCAAGATTTGCCCAAATAAAATATAATTATCGGTCAATACACGAGAAAACAAGGTGTTACATATCTGAAGAGAGAAGAAAAAATATAAAGTGTTATCTTGCACAAGAAAAGAGAATAAATAAATCAAATAGATTATCAAAAGACAATAAAAAAATAATATCATGGGTAAATATATTTTCTAAAAATAGTTAACTTGCAGGGGAAAAGAGGAGAAATAAATCAAACAGATTTTCAACAGATAAGAAAAAAATATGATAGACAAATATATTTTCTAAACGAATAAACTTTTTTTAAAAATAACAATATTCTTCCTTCGTTTTTTTCCTTCACATGCAAACATTTCTTATATTTACCTTTTTATATTGCATAAATATCATCATTGCATGAGGATCCATGTGCTATTTTATTTTTAGAATTTGAAAAAAAAAATAGTGAGATTTGTGAAATAATTTTACGATCATTGCATGAGTTTCTATGTGCTATTTTCTTTTTAGAAATCGTATTTGATTTAATTGGTATATATATTGTCATGTTATATGAAGAATGATTATAATTAATTTAAATATAATTTTAACATTAAACAAACTTCTCCCCGTGCTATTTTATTATGTCATTATGTTAATAATTTGTTACATAATATTTATATTTTATAATTCATCTAAAATTATTTATTTAATTTTTTTGATTTACATATAAAAAACACCTAAATTTTTTTTATATACCGTAGTATGCAAAAGCATCATAATGAGAGTTGTCATCCCAACTAGGTTGACACCACAATACTCATCAATCATCTTCAGCACACTACAAATTTATTGATAATAAAAAAGACTGAAAAATAAGAACAAAAGTATAGGGGGACATATACCAAAACCCATGAAAAAACAAAGAATCATCTGAACCTATAATTAGGTAAGCCAAGTCTATTTCTACCAAAATCTTCCCTAATAAAATCAGGAGGGATTAAATCCCACCAAACAAACCCAGGGTGATGAATACCATAATTAGTTAATTTGTCAGGTGTTTCCCTCTCTAAAAATATGAGTTACTTGAACATTAAGATTCTTGGCTAGCACCATGCTGTTTGTCCATCTGGTTTGCAATCTCCATGGAATAGCATCCATAGACTTAAAGGCCTGAATTACCATCATAGAGTCTGTCTCAATCCATAAGTTCCTCCATCCCTTGCTATATGCTATTTCAATTGCATAAACAGCAGCATGAAGCTCGGCAAAGAGAGAGGAATTAACACCAAGGTTGCGAGAGAAAAGCCTAAAATAGAGGAGAAAGATGCCTCCACAAGCTGCAGCTCCGGGACTGTCTTTAGCAGCACCATCTATATTACCTTTAACCCAATTACATAGAGGAGAAAGTCAATCCACTTGCTTAATACTTGGAGCAAATTAAACACCTATATTTATAATTTTCTCATTTAGCAAAATTATCCCCGTACATTGCACGGTACAGTTATTCCTAGTTCCCTATATTTTCTATCTCATTCTATGTTAGAAAATTGAGAACTGATTCACCGAAAACAAAGAAAATTGAGCATTGAAATTAGTCACTATTAATGACTTCGTGCTTGTTTGGGTAGAATTAGCTTAAACGGAGTTTGAGCCCCCAAACCCCAGTTACTACAGTAATCGGGATGTGTGGGTATAAAATCTCATCCAAAATAATTGATTCCTGGTGGTTAAAAACTAAGTTTTGTGAAAGCAAAAATAATTAGATTTTTCGTTGAAAATAATTGATTCTAGATGTAGGACCCACAAAATTCTATATATTTATACCTCAAAAGTGATTTTACTTTATCATCAAAACAAAATCAATTCTTCTAAACCTACTTTTAAAATATTGTTACCAAACACAAATCAATTTTTTTAACCTTGATTTTTTCAAAATCAATTCTTCCAAAATCAATTCTACCAAAATCAATTCTATCAAAATCTAAAACAAACGGATCCTTCGAAATCTTTACAGAAAAATTAATATCACACTAGTGTCATATCTAAACTTAGGAGATAAGGATTAGATTCTCTCTCAATATCAACCAATTGTTTATGATCTAAATAAATTTTTTAGATCAATAAATGCAAAACGATTTAATTTTCTTTTTCATAATTTTTAAAATTATATTCTTTGTAAGAATAACGTTTCATGCTTATATATAAATTATTGCTTCACATTTATCACTTATGTCGAGGTATAGATTAGAGTATGTACAAAAACTAATTTTACTATACTCTTCAAATTCAATCAAATAATGTTTTAGCAATCAACCTCCAATTAAAATTAGCTCATCATATATAAGTTAATTTATCAACCATAAATAATAAGTTAGTTTATCAGTTAATTTTTTCAAACAGAAAAGTATATGGGTACCGTGTGGTAAGCAACTATAGTACTCTTACTCGTATTCTCTGGATACTTAAGTACTCACACTCGCATCTGTTACCCGTACTTTAACTAACAAACAATAAATAAAGAACCTTATAATTCAATCAAAAAATAATCCAAGGATTTTTCAAATCTACTCACGCAACGTTACAAACCAAAATATTAAACTAAATAAAAGCATCTAAAACATTCAAAACATGTAAATATCATAATAAACATAAAAAAAAATAAATTTATGAACTTGTAAGTACTGAAAAACACTAATGAGCCCTAGGTTTAGAACTTTTACATTAATTTAATTCTTAAAATATATATATATATATATATATATATATATATATATATATATACGGGTGCGGGGTCGGGTGGGTACTAGAGCACCCGTACGTGTACCCATATCCTTTCTTGTTTGCGGGTAATTACCTGGACCCATACTCATAAATGGGGTATTTACCCTACCCATTGTGAGTATTTTTTGCAGGTATTCATTAGGTAGGGTTCAAATTGTCATCTCTGTTGATGATGATTCTCTCAAGTTCTCGCACTATCTCTTGCACTATTGCCGTGGCCTTGAGTTAATTCACGGTCCTTTTTTTTTTTTACCGAAGAGTTAATTCATGTCCTTAGTCCTTAAGTGAGCCATAGTGTGACACCCATGGTTGACGAGGGTGGGGAGTGGCTACCAATGCAAGAAGGTACTGACGGATAAGGAGTGGCTCCTGACAGACTTCTAGGTTGAGGGACACATGAATGAACTGATTACACACCAGAATGAGAGGGATCCCGAGATTGTGTAGGTATAGGACTATACAGTTGGGGATGACTTATATGAATTGATTGGTACTACCTCGTATCTTCTTTTCGGTAGCCCATCAATTAAGAACTCCATAGGTAAGTGTGCTTGACTTGGAGCATTTATGGGATGGGTGACCTCCTGAGAACTTTTCCCAGGAAGCGTGTGAATGAGGACAAAACACGCTGAAAAGACTAATGTTGGTTTGTGGGGAAAGTCGTCAATCCGTAGAGCAGCCAGAAATGTTAGAAATGGTATTAGAGCAGCACCTCTCCCAGTACGGTGTGGTTCGAGGACGAATCAAGCGGAAGCTGGTGGACATATGAAACCCAGGGCTGACGAGGGCAGGGAGTGGCCGCCGGTGCAAGAAGGCACGGACAAGGAGCGGCTCTTGGCAGACTTCTAGGCGGAAGGACACATGAATAGACCGATTACACATCAGAATGAGAGCGATGATAGTGTGATTTTACATCATGTTTTCTATATACTTTTGCATGCATTTTTCATATAGATTAGGCATTCTTTATTTGATTTTAGTTAGATTTTCCCTTGGAACGGGTGAAGCGGTTTCTTGGTGTTGTTTTACAGGAATTAATGTAAAAATGCTCAGAAATTAGCCTTGATGGAGCTTGGATGAAAAAGAGCCTGAAAAGAGAAGAAATTGAGCCAAGCATAATTCTGGTGATTCGCCCCGCGAGACTGGATTCGCCTCACGACCCTGAGAGCTGACTGTTCCAGTAGAATGTCATCTTTCTGGTTCGCCCCGCGAACCATGTTTCGCCTCGCGAGTATGGAAACCAGAAGCCATCACGCCCAGGCCCTGATGCTCCTCACGGGCATATTGAAGAACCATTTTACTGGCTCGCGACGCGAAGCCACTCTCGCCTCGCGAGAGCCCATTTCTCAGCAACAGCAGATTTTAATATTCGCCTAGCGAGAAGACATTCGCCTCGCGAGTGAGCGCAGAACTGATTGGTATAAGTTGCTGTTTTAGGGCAGAATGGAGGAGTTTTTTGGGGAGCTCTTGGAGGAGGCACTTGGAGCTGCGGCTAGATTAGGGTTTCAACCCTAGTAGGGGATGTTTTCCTTGCTCTGGGAATGGAAGAAGATTGGAGGATTCTTCTATGAGTGTTCTTCATCTCTTCTCTCCTTTTCTTTTGTATTCTCATTTATTATGAGTAGTTAAATCCCCTATTGTTGGGGTTAGATGTAGCTTTTCTGAACTTGTTTGTATTTGATTTGGTTGTTTTAATGCAAGTCTCTATTTCTTTATGAGTATGTGATTCTGTGCTTAATGCTTTCCTTGGCTTAGCTACCCATAGGAATGATATGTTGCTTTGATAGACAATTGACAGATTGATGTTAAGGCATGCTCATGAATCATATGCCAAGTAGTTCAAGAATCTAGACATAGGTGTTGGATGCTTGCAATCTTATAAGTCTTGACTTAATGCAAAATCTCAGGTTAATCCACCTAAGACATTAGGGTTTAATTTGGGGTTTTAGGCTCATTGCACCTAAGACATTAGGCTTGAGTATTTTAGAAAAGACTTGATTGTCATTATTGAATTATGACTTGTGTTAGAAGCCATTTCATTGCAATTAAGGGAGGATTAGTGTAGTCTAACCCTGACAATCTTAACCGCATTTCTTTTGCCTTCCAAGTGTTCGATAAAATTCCCAAAAGACCAAAAATATTTTATTTCCTTATTTTATGATCTTTTCATACCATAGTTTAGTCTAGATAGTTGTTGAGTTTGTGAATTGGTAATTGGCAACCGATCCCTGTGGATACGATAACCGGTCTTACCACCGTATTACTTGTTTGCGACGAGGTGCACTTGCCTTTATTCTAAAAATACGCAACAAGCGATCCTGACACTGTGTAGGTATGAGACTATACAGTTGAGGATGACTTATATGAATTAAATGATACTACCTATACCAATAAAATGCATCTTCTTTTCGGTAGCCCATCACTTAAGAACTTTACAGTTAAGCATGCTTGACTTGAGCATTTCTGGGATTAGTGACCTCTTGGAAAGTTTTCCCAGAAAACGTGTGAGTGAGGACAAATCACACTGAAAAGACTATTGTTACACATAGTTGAAATGATTTCAGTAGTATTAAAAAAATTGAAATAATAAGTCCATCAGTCCATGGCTACCGTAAGGAATTTATTTTTATTAATATTAAAAAACTTTATACTTAAACTTTCTCTGTTATCTAATGCACAAGCATATACACAAGGCTTGGTAGTTCTTCTGGCCTTAACTTCAAAATCAAATAAAATATATTTTAAAAAATAAAAAAATAGGCATTATTTTATTGATAGTACAGCACAGTCGTTTTTTTTAAGTTCGTGCATAAAGTAGCAATTTTTAGTTTATCTTTGAGCAATAGTTCCTACACTGATTATATTTTGATTTTTTTTTTTTTTTTAAATTCTATGATACATTATTTTTTTTGGTTGTAACTTGTATTTCTTTCGAGATGTGAACCCTAACTAAATCATTAATGGATAATATGCTTAGTTTAATATGCTAGGGTATAATGTACCAAAAAGAAAATATGCTAGGGTATTTTTTATAGTCTTTCCAATATAGGAATATATATAGAATGGAATTTATTTTTTTGTTTGTTTATATTAGAATTGAATTTATTTAAAGATGATAAAAAGACACAGTGACATAAAAGACCTCAAAAAATATATTTCCTGTGAATTTAGTTTCTTGTCAATGAGTTTTATTAACTTATACTCCCTCCGGTCCAATATATAAGCAAAAAAATCTCAAGGATTTTGGTTTACTATATAAACAAATTTTGTTTTTCAATGACTTATTTAATGACATTATTTCCAAAATATATTTCATTTAATATAAATTCCAATGACTCTTTTAATGAAGATTGAAGTTTTAGATGAATGGTAATTTAGGTAACAAACCTAATTTTTTACAAGATTTAATAAGAGTAATTAACCATCTTAATATTATGTTTCATTAATTTTTTGTTTATAATATGGATGGGAGGGAGTATATATATATATATATATATATATATATATATATATATATATATATATATATATATTTGGCAAAATTGACTTATATCATTAAAACTTGAAGTTCCTGATTTTGTCATCCGACCACACCTTATCCAAGTCAACCAAGGGAGTCTTGCACAGTTGTCCACTTCTGCTGTCCAGACGAAGGACTTTCAAATATGTGAAAATTGACTTGGGGCCAATTATAATCAAATGATGAAAATTGTAATTAATGTGTATGCGTAGAAATGTGTTTCTAGTGGGAAGGACCCACTGTTTAAAGGTATTGCTAATGAATGTTTTTAGGATATTTAAAATAAAAAGAGAGTAAGTTTTTATTGAAAAATTAAATATTTTATATTTTTTAAATATTAAATATATCAATTTTTTATGAAATCTTATTTTTTTTAATTCTTTAAAGAATATCCTTAGAATACTCGTTAGTATTTTTCATGTTTAAATTATTGAATCAAGTGAGTCTCCTTTTTTTTTTATGCATTATTGTTGCAAGAAGACTAAATCAATCCTCAAGCCCTCCCTGCACATGCTTAGATGTTTCCTGAAGACCCGGTCAGTATGTAAGGTGCTCTAACCAGACCTATAAATTTCACTTTCAATATGACTAATTTCATTTATTTTTTTTGACAGAAAGTATATACTAATTTCATTTTAACATATAACAAAATTATTTACTTAATAACTATTTTTTTCCTTTTGATCATAGACCAATAGTAGTAAGTTGAATGTTATGTTAGTTCTCATTTGTCAATGTTTGAATTATGTATCTCAACACCTTATACCCTTAACTCAAACTAGTTGAGTTACCCAACCACACTCTATTAACATCTTAGAAATTTTATAAAGTATATGGGTAGATTGGTGACGAGTCTCTCAATTTCTAGCACGGTCTCTTGCACTATTTTCGTGGTCTTGAGTTAATTCATTGTCCTTAGTCCTTAATGCTATGTTTGGTTGAGAAAAGAAACTGAGAAGAGACCGAGAAGAGAGAAAGATGTGAGAAAAAAGTAGATTTTTGGTATTGTTTGGTATGAGAGAAAAAGAAAGAAAGAGAAGAGAGAGAAATGGTATTATTATTTGAAGATAAAAAATACCTCAAATTAAAATAAAGTCAATCCATTATACCAAAAAAATTAAATAAAATAATTAAAATCAAAAGGGTATAGAAGGAACAAAATATTTTTCAGTCTTCTCGGACCATTTTCTTCTTAGTTCTGGGAGGAAGAAAAAAAGTAGGGGGCCACGTCCAAATTTTCTATCGCGACTTTCTCTCTCATGCACCAAACAAGAGAAATGTATAATTTCTTCCCTTAACACTCTCTTCGATCCCTGTTTCTTCTACAACAAACCGAGCATAAGTGAACCATAGTTGAACTTTATTAGTAAATTAGTAATAGAATTTGAAATAATAAGTCCATGACTCCATAAATTGAAACTTGAAAGCAATACTGGAAATATTAAAGGTGTTGTAAACGTAAAATTTTTTGAATTTAAAAGTGCATAAATTTAAAAGGCCCTTGTTGAAACTTAAATTGCATAAATTTTAAAAGGGTGCTTGAAAGCATAAATATGCAAGTAATTTAAAGGTGCGAGTAAAGTAAATGGTGTGTGAGGAGTTCGAAAATGAAAAGTTTTTGCTGAAAATTAAAAGTGCTTGAAATTAAAAGTGCAGAAACTTAAAAGGGAAAAGCATTTAGAAGTTTGCAATAAAAAAAAAATTTGCCAAGAAGTTTGCAATAAATTAAAGTGCTGGAAACATAAAAATAAGAGCTGAAGGAGCAAGAAGCTAGAAGAAATATTACATTAATTTAAAGTTTGCTGGAAAAATAAATGTGGAAGGCTTAGTTGGTGTTCCACCGTTTATTCCTATCATGAGTGTGAGGATATATGAGAGTATGATCAAAGTATCAAACCGTTTGTACATTTGAATAAGCAATATTTAAAGGCAAAAGAAATAACTTCCCAATTCCTTATCTACTTCATCTGTCCTATGGACACATATGGTAAGGTGCTCCTACCAGACTTATAAGTTTTACTTTCAATATGTACTAATATCATTTAATCTTATAACAAAATTATTTATTTAATAATTAAATCTATTAATATCGTAGAAACTTTATGAATGCTCCGTTTGACAACTCCAGTATGTTAGCTTATATCTTATTTGACTAACTTATAAGTTTGTTTGATCAAAGTAGATGTATTTGGTAATCATGCTTATTTCATTAGCTTATAACTTATTAACTTTTATCTCATTTTTACCCTTAATTAGTAATTAAATGAAATTCCTACTTTACCATGTCCCTCATAAAATAAAATTTATATAAAAAATCATATAAATATGTCATTTCATTTATATTGTCCCACATCGTCTGCCTCAAATCCTAGGGTGCGGTTTAAATACCTGTTGGGTAACTTCATTTAACACCAATTGGTTTTAGGTTATAATCTAACATGGAATCAGAGCCAGAAGCCATCTTCCTGCGTACTGCTTGCTATTTTAAATACCTATTAGACAATTTCACTTAACACTAATTGGTTTTAAGAGTGTAAGAATGTGAAAATTGAGTTGGTGCCAATTATAATCAAAAGATGAAAATTATTTAGTGTGAGGGATATACGTATAAATGTGTGTGTAGCAGGAAGGACCAATTTCACTCATTTTGAATTTACAAGAACATAAAACTTACAAAAGATATTTAAGGAAACAAAACTAAAAACTAATATGTTTAGAAGGATAAAGACATATTTAAGCTTTCATGTCTTCTATAATTTTGTACAATGGATGGAAGGTAGGACAAATAGTATATGAGAAAACTAATGATGCTAATTAGGATGATGTACGAAGAATTTTAAAATAGGTCATTGTTTATTTATTTATTTATTTTATAATGCTAGAGGATTGCTGGAGCTGCTTTCTGTGTTTGATAATGAGCAGTGCATTATATTCTCCATGACACTTTGGAGCATATGGAGATGTCGAAATGAGAAGCTATGGGATAACAAGAATGTCACTTCCTCTCAAGTGGTTATTCGCACTTCCACTTTTTACGGATTCTTCTGATTCTCCGTCGCCTAGCATCTTTTGGCTTGCCCCATCTCTCGGCTTCCTAAAATGCAATTTGGATGTGGCTTTCTTCAACAACTTGGGTCGTACATGTCTAGGCATGTGCCTCCGTGATGATATTGGTGCCTTTTTGTTATCTAGAACGACGTGGATGCCCCCTTGCTATCCAGTTTCTTAAGGTGAAGCTTTAGCCTTATTGCATGCTCCTCTAGTGGGTATCTTCTCTAGCCCTTGATCGGGTTATATTTTTTAGATGGATTGTAAGTTAGTTGTGGCAGTTGGCTCATCAATTGTTAGTCGGTTAGGCTATGCATAGAGTTTCTTGTCAACTATGTGATATCTGAAAAGTAGTTAAGTCTGTTAGGTAATTAGATCTATTTTTCTGTTATGTAACTATCTTGAGAGAGACTTGGGTTGTACAGATATACAAGTCTTTGTTGAGAGAAACTTGATACACACGGAAGTGTAATATACACGGAAAACAGAGAGAGGGAGTGATTCATTGAGATCAAGAAAGAGAGAGCAAGTGAGGATTGAGAAGAGAGTTAGTTTTCAACCCTGAAAGTCTTGTACCCAGATTCCTTTTTGATCTAGTGGATAGAAAGTCTTGCCTCAGTGTGGATCTAGGAGCAATTTGCTCTGAACCACGATAACATACTGTTGTTAATTTTTCTTTCGTATACTTCTGCATAATCTTGTTTCTTGCATTCTGCATTCTGAACAATATCGATTTCAGCATTTTCTGTCAAGTTACCATTTCCGTCAAGCAACGCATTTCTATCAAGAAGCTTTTCTGTCGGAAGAAGCATTTACAAAAAGCAGAGGAATAGTGCGTTGGGCATAACAACTGGTTGCGTTTTCTGTCAAGAAAGCATTTCCGTCAAGAAGCGTTTATGTCGACAGAGCAATTTCTGTCGACAGCAGCAATTCTGAGTTCTTGTCATAACAACTGGTATCTGGAGCTTTGTTGAATCGGGGCTGCTTCCGCGATGGGCACTGCAAAGTTCGATTTGGAGAAGTTCAATGGGGAGAATGACTTCAGCTTGTGGAGGATCAAGATGAAGGCCCTTCTTGTCCATCAAGGACTCGAGGAAGCCTTAGGAGGAATCAACAAACTTCCTGAAACACTTTCAAAAAAAGAAAAGAAAGATTTGATCAACAAGGCTCATAGCTTGATCATTCTTTCTTTGGGAGATGAAGTTCTTCGTGAGATAGCAGATGAGTCCACTCCTGCAGGTGTTTGGCTAAAGCTTGAAAGCCTATACATGACTAAGTCATTGACGAACAAACTCTACTTGAAGAAGAAACTCCATCAGCTGAAAATGGAGGAAGGATCATCAATCAAAGAACATGTCTCTCAATTCACCAAGGCAGTTCTTGATTTAAAGAATCTTGATGTAAAGATTGATGATGAAGACCAAGTTGTGATGTTGCTGTGCTCCCTTCCTCCTTCCTATGAGAACTTGGTTGACACAATGATGTTTGGTAAAGAAAGCCTCACCTTGGAAGAAGTAAAAGCCACTCTCAATTCTCGAGAAATGAAGAAGAGAATTACTTATGATAAAGGTGAAGGTGGAGATGCAGAAGGGCTGTTTGTCAGAGGCAGAACTGATAACAGAGAAACAAAGGGCAAGAATAGGAGGAACCGATCCAAATCCAAAGGCAAGAAAGAGTGTTACTACTGCCATAAGGAGGGACATTTCAGAAAGAACTGTCCTGAGAGGAAAAGGAAGAATAATGGCAAGCAAAACTCAAATGATATGGCTGTGGTAGCAGATGGTTATGAGAGCTCGGATGTGTTGGCAGTGACTGAAGATTCTTGCAGTGAGGAGTGGATTCTTGACTCAGGGTGTTCATTCCACATGACCCCTAATCAAGAATGGTTTGAATCCTACAAAAGGATCGATGCAGGAAAGGTGCTAATGGGGAACAATGTTGCTTGCAAAGTAGCTGGAATTGGCAATGTCAGGATCAAATTCAGTGATGGATCAGCAAAATTGCTCACAGATGTCAGACATGTACCCGAGCTGAAGAAAAATCTCCTTTCTCTTGGCATGCTGGATCAAGCAGGGTGTACATTTAAAGGAGAAGGTGGTGTTCTGAAGATATGCAAAGGCTCAATGGTCATGATGAAGGGAACCAGAAAGAATGGCTTGTACAGATTGCAAGGTACAATTATATCAAATCCTGCCAGTTTGATTTCTGCTTCAAAGTTGAATTCCACACAGCTATGGCACCTCGGACTAGCTCATGTCGTGAAAGAGGCTTGGAAGAATTGCACAAGCAGGTCTAATAGGAAATGGAGACTTTGAAAGGTTAGAATTCTGTGAACACCGTCTTTATGGCAAACGAGAAAGAGTTAAGTTTTCTTCTGCCATACACACAACTAAAGCCTCGGTTGATTATGTGCATTCTGATATATGGGGGCCAGCAAGGGTTCCCTCATTAGGTGGTGCTAGATATTTCATAACATTTATAGATGATTGGTTAAGAAAAGTGTGGGTGTATTTGTTGAAACACAAGAATCAAGCATTCAAGTGTTTTAAACAATAGAAAGCACTTGTTGAGAATCAAACAGGAAGGAAGGTTAAGGTACTTAGAACTGACAATGGACTTGAATATCTAAGTGAAGAGTTCACTGAGTTTTGCAAGGATAATGGGATAACTAGGCACACAATAGTAAGACTAACTCCTCAACAAAATGGTCTTGCTGAGAGAATGAATAGGACCATTCTGGATAGGGTTAGGTGCATGTTGTCCAATGCCAACCTAAGCAAGGTGTTTTGGGGAGAGGCAGTTCACACTGCATGCTATCTAATCAATAGGTCTCCTTCAGCTGCTATTGATTTCAAGACACCAGAGGAGTTGTGGACAGGTAGAGCACCAACCTATGACAACTTGAGAATATTTGGATGTACAGCCTATATCCATGTAAATGAAGGGAAATTGGAGCCTAGATCAAAGAAGGGAATCTTCTTGGGATATCCTGATGGTGTAAAGGGTTACAAGGTGTGGTTAACCAAACCAGGTGGAGGAAAGGCTGTTATCAGCAGAGATGTTGTCTTCAAGGAAGAATGCATGCTTGAGGATGCAGGCCAGAAAGTTGAGATGTCTAAGGAACCAGATGAACTCGACAACAAGGTTCAATTGGAGGTGGAGCATGATATTGCAGATACAATAGATTACAGTACTCAGCCACCCACTGAAACTGATGAACAACATACAGTAGCAAAGCCATCCTATAATCTGGTCAGAGACAGGGCTAGAAGGCAGATCAAACCACCTCAAAGGCTCGGCTATGCAGACCTCATTGCTTATGCACTGAGTGTAGAAATTGAGGATCAGGTAATTGATCCTATTAACTACAAGGAGGCAATTGAAAGTTCAGATAAAGAGCACTGGAAAACTGCTATGACTGATGAGATAAACTCCCTTATGAAAAACAGCACTTGGGAACTAGTCGAAAAACCTGCAAGTCACAAAATTGTAGGTTGCAAGTGGATTTTTAAGAAAAAACCAGAAATTCCAGGGGTTGAAGGAAGTAGATACAAGGCTAGACTCGTTGCAAAAGGCTTCACACAAAGGGAAGGAATTGATTACAATGAGATTTTTTCCCCGGTTGTGAAACACACAAGCATTAGAGTCATTCTTGCTCTAGTTGCAGTCTACAACTTGGAACTTGAGCAAATGGATGTAAAGACAGCCTTCTTACATGGTCAGCTGGATGAAAGGATATACATGAAACAACCTGAAGGGTATGAAGTAGAAGGAAAGGAACAAATGGTATGCCTGCTGAAAAAGTCCTTGTATGGACTGAAACAGTCACCAAGACAATGGTACAAAAGATTTGACACATTTGTAGTGTCAAATGGCTACAACAGAAGTTCTTTCGATTGTTGTGTCTATTTCAAGAAAGCCAGCTCAGGTCACTACATATATCTCCTACTCTATGTTGATGACATGCTCATTGCAAGTAAAGATCTAGAGGCAATCACCAAGCTCAAGGGTCTGCTAAGTTCTGAATTCGAGATGAAGGACTTAGGTGCAGCAAGAAAGATCTTGGGGATGGAAATCCTGAGAAAGAGAGATGAAAGACTTCTCTTCTTGCATCAGTCAGGGTATGCTGAAGAGGTGCTTAGAAGGTTCAATATGCAAGATGCCAAGGCAGTTTCAACTCCCATAGCTGGTCATTTCAAGATATCAGTTGAACAATCTCCCAAGACTGATGAAGACCAAAGAAGACATGGATAGCATCCCTTACTCCAATGCCATAGGGAGTTTGATGTATGCTATGGTATGTTCAAGGCCCGATCTCACCTATCTTGCCAAAGATGGTCACAGATTCATGGGGAACCCAGGGGAAGGAGCATTGGCAGGCAGTCAAGTGGATTCTTAGATACTTGAAAGGGACAAAATCTGTTGGATTGATATTTGGAAAATCAAAATCAGAAAACAGCAATGCAGCAGGATATGTGGACGCTGATTTTGCAGGGGATATTGACAGAAGAAGGTCTCTAACAGGATATCTGTTCACTCTCTATGGAAATGTGGTAAGTTGGAAGGTAAATTTGCAATCAATAGTTGCCTTATCTACCACTGAATCTGAGTATATTGCTTTGACTGAAGCCATAAAGGAAGCAATATGGCTCAAAGGTTTTGTAAAAGAACTGGAAGGGAGGGAAATTCCTATGACAGTATGGCGTGATAGCCAAAGTGCTATACATCTCTCAAAGAACCAAATGTTCCATGAGAGGACAAAGCATATTGACATCAGAATGCACTACATTCGTGACATCATTGCAAATGGCATAGTTGAAGTGAAAAAGGTTGCTATCAAGACAATATGGCTGATATGTTAACCAAGGTGGTTCCAAGGGCCAAATTCCAGCACTGCATGAATTTGGTAAGTATTGGAACCTGTGATAAATAAGTCTCTTTAAGGAGACTGGATGCATACCTAGCTGGTACGTGAATTGAAGATCCAAGGTGGAGAATTGTGGCAGTTGGCTCATCAATTGTTAGTCAGTTAGGCTATGCATAGAGTTTCTTGTCAACTATGTGATATCTGAAAAGTAGTTAAGTCTGTTAGGTAGTTAGATCTATTTTTATGTTATGTAACTACCTTGAGAGAGACTTGGGTTGTACAGATATATAAGTCTTTGTTGAGAGAAACTTGATACACACGGAAGTGTAATATACACGGAAAACAGAGAGATGGAGTGATTCATTGAGATCAAGAAAGAGAGAGCAAGTGAGGATTGAGAAGAGAGTTAGTTTTCAACCCTGAAAGTCTTGTACCCAGATTCCTTTTTGATCTAGTGGATAGAAAGTCTTGCCTCAGTGTGGATGTAGGAGCAATTTGCTCTGAACCACGATAACATACTGTTGTTAATTTTTCTTTCGTATACTTCTGCATAATCTTGTTTCTTGCATTCTGCATTCTGAACAATATCGATTTCAACATTTTCTGTCAAGTTACCATTTCCGTCAAGCAACGCATTTCTGTCAAGAAGCTTTTCTGTCGGAAGAAGCATTTCTGTCAAAGCAGAGGAATAGTGTGTTGGGCATAACAACTGGTTGCGTTTTCTGTCAAGAAAGTATTTCCGTCAAGAAGCGTTTCTGTCGACACAGCAATTTCTGTCGACAGCAGCAATTCTGAGTTCTTGTCATAACATTAGTGGTTGACCATTTAAAGCATCCTAGACAAATAGACAAAATATTTCTGAATTTGGTTCAATCATTGATGAGTGTTCTACTATTCTTTCCCAATTCCCTCATTTTAGGATTGAGTTTGTTATGAGGCAATTAAGTTAATGGAGTTGCTTATTACTTAACTAAAGTGACTCCATTCAAGGCTAGTCCCCATAATTTTTATCAAATTCCTACATGTACTGCTTCTTTGATTTTCCGTGAAATAATATAAGTTTGATTCAGTAAAAAAAAATATTAAAAGGAATTAGAAAAGGAAAGAAAGATAAAAAGAGAATCTTGTCCGTCTTCATCTTCAGGCCATATTTAATCTAAGTAAAATAAAGTATTTATTTGAAGGATAACTTTAGATTTTGTATCGATTGACTCTCTCTAAGAAGAAAAAGAAAAATAATTAATATCTACGATTGGTTATTATTTTCTATATTTAGATATGTTTTGGTTTCTCTAAATATATCAACTTTTAGGTTTTCTTACTAATTTGTGTTAAAATTTTATGTTCTGATAATTTTAAAAGTGAGGGAAATTGATTTATACTACTAAAAAATCTCTGCTAAGTGCTTACTGTGGAGAATGCCTTAAAATTAGTATATTGGGAGATGCAGAGTCTGCTGGCAGAAATATCATAATCGATTATGGTGATGATCATAATCGATTATTGTGGGAGAATAGTTGTTGCAGGCGAAAACGGTTATCCAAACAGAAATGACATAATCGATTATGGTAATTGATTGTGGCTAACCAAAAAGGTATAATCGATTATGGCTCGACCCTGCATCTATAAATATACAATCAAATCATTTAAAATAAAAAATGGTGATTCAGAAGTGGTAGAATACACAAGTTAGAGTTGTGAGACTTCCAGAGTGATATTGTAAGGTGATTTAGAGAGGATTTGTGAGCAAGAGAGTCTCGTGTGTGCAATTTGTATCTTGAGAAAAATCAAGAGAGATTGAGGATGGTGCATAGGAATAGGAAGATCAACCTTGGGTGTAGTTTTTGGAGAGCATTAACAAGGGTGTACAAGAATAGGTAAGGGTTGAGGGGATTTTCTATTGTAAAGCCTTGTAATCTCTTTGTTGATCATAGTGATATTTGTCGCTCTTTCCCGTGGAGATAGGCCCCACCAGCTGAACCACGTTAAATCTAGTTCTCATCTCTTTATCGTTTATTTTCTGCTGCGTTTATTTCGTTTCTTGCATTTGTGTTGTGCTTGTTTCATTTAGTGTTTTGCTTTATTCTTAGATTGTTTCTGGCTTGGTTTCTTTTCCTGTTTTCAGCGGTGTTTCGTAACCCCAAAACCCAACACTTACTTTAGTAAATAATGATTTCACATATTGATGTCATTTGTCAGTAGCTCCATTTACGATACCGACACATAGAGCATGTTTGGAAACATGGTTTTACCCTCATTTAAGCTGTTTTATAATCAAAAACTGTTTTAACAAATAAGCAATCATGTTTGGGTATAGTGCTTATTTTTTCAAAAAGCTTTTTAACCTAAATTTCAGCTTTTTTAAACCATCTATACAACTGGACTGTTTGATTATTGCTTTTAGATTATTTAGATCCAATTACCATAATAACCCCCTCCACAACGTTAAAAGTGTCATGGCATTCCGTAACAGTAACACCCTTCACTCCGTCATTTCAGCTTTCACTCAAAACACACTCACCCAACGATGAGAATCACGTGGTAGCTGAAGAGCCATAAGCGTGCTTGTACCAATGATCATGCGCAAAGTGCTGGTACTATTATTCAAATGAATGTATATTTTTTTATATTTTAAAATGTTCTGAACAATATATTTTTTATATTAAAATCCTTTATATTATTTAATTAGAATATTCATTGGCTTATCAAAAAAAATAAAATTAGAATATACATTGTTTTTATTTAACTATTCTAAAAATATGTTTTAACATGCTTTTCATACATTTTTTATACCTATACTTTAATTCTGCATCTCAGTAAGTATATATATATATATATATATATATATATATAAATGAGAGATGCAGGATCAATAAATCTGAAGAAAGGCCTTTTTTAAATCTAGTAAAGAAAAACTCACGTGTTTTTCACTGAGAACTAAAGTCATCCAGAGACTGTTGGCACACGACACAGACATCGCATGGTCAATCGGTCACAGAGAACTCATCACGGGGTCGTAACTCGTGGGATGTCGGTGGTCGCACAGTCATTGAGCCACATAAAGGTCGTACAGAGAGAGACAAAGAGAGATTACGAAGGAGACAAAACAACAATAGAGAGAAACCAAATGGGAGGGAAGACAGCGGAGACACGGAGGCCTTTCTGAGAAAAAAATTGAGTTAACAATTAATATTAACTATTTTTTTAGTTAATAAGTATGCACCAAAACAACTAAAAAAAAATGAGACTTAATGCCCTGGCCTTGGTGGCTTGCGCCTTAGGCCTGCCCCGGAGAGATGTGAAGTAATAAGTGATGTACATAATGCATTAGCAATTGTTTAAATTGTCGAATCAAGTGAGTCTCCTCTTTATTGTTTATTATTTATTTTTTTGGGTATAAAGGAGGACTAAGCCCGAAATTAACGAAGAACACTACAACGAAAAGAGACTCTTCCCTAATATATATTATAATTATTTTTGGATGCCCCCTTGCTATCCAGTTTCTTAAGGTGAAGCTTTAGCCTTATTGCATGCTCCTCTAGTGGGTATCTTCTCTAGCCCTTGATCGTTCGGGTTATATCTTTTAGATGGATTGTAAGTTAGTGGTTGACCATTTAAAGCATCCTAGACAAAGAGACAAAATATTTCTGAATTTGGTTCAATCATTGATGAGTGTTCTACTATTCTTTCCCAATTCCCTCCTTTTAGGATTGAGTTTGTTACGAGGCAATTAAGTTAATGGAGTTGCTTATTACTTAGCTGAAGTGACTCTATTTAAGGCTAGTCCCCATAATTTTTATCAAATTCCTATATGTACTGCTCCTTTGATTTCCCGTGAAATAATATAAGTTTGATTCAATAAAAAAAATATTAAAAGGAATTAGAAAAAGAAAGAAGGATAAAAAGAGAATCTTGTCGGTCTTCATCTCACTAGTGCAAAATATGTTTTTTATATCGGAGTTTCTACATCGGTTTCCTTAAAACCGATGTGTAAAACGAGGTGGTGACATTTTTGAAATTAAAATCAAAGGATTCCACATCGGTTTAAAAGTTAACCGATGTCTAAATATTTTCCACATCGGTTATTTTTAACCGATGTTTAAAAGTAAAACAAAAAAAATTTAAATTTAGAATTTTTATCTTTTAACATCGGTTTTAAAAGAACCGATGTCTAATATGTTGATTAACCACATCAGTTAAAAGGTAACCGATGTATAAAATTATAAAAAAAAAATTAGAATTTAAAATTTTATCTTTCCACATCGATTCCAGATGAACCGATGTGTAATATAAATTAACCACATCGGTTTTTAAATAATCGATGTAATAAATTAAAAAAATGAAATTTTAAGTTAGTTTCTACATCGGTTTCCTAATAACTGATGTGAAATATTAATAACCACATCGGTTTTATAATAACCGATGTGTAATATTTAATAAAACCATTCTTTTTGTTTCTATTTTCATTCCCTCCATTGTCACGCGCCCTTTTCCTTTGTTCCAAGAGTGTAAAGCCAAGACAGAAATGGAAAAACATCTCTCACTCTCTCGCCGCACATACAAACACAGACACCAACCCTAAAAATACGCTCAAATTTGAAAACCTACATTCAGATTCAGACACTGTCTTTCTCTTTCTTCCCACATCTCAGCACTCTCTGGTTTCTCATTTCTACATTTCACACTCACTCACTCTCTCACAACTCCACAACAAACCTTCAAGATCTTCATTCTTCCACAAAAAAAAGGTACGTTTTTTTCCCCGTTGAATTCCATCTTTTTTAGTTCTCCACTATTTGATTTATGAGTGAAACACCCATTTTTTGATTTTTTTGTTGTGAAAATGAAATTATGAATTCACCTTTTTTTTGTTCTTTAATTATTTTGAAAGAAAAAACTCATCTTGCTCTATCCCGTTTTGTGGATGCTTCAAAAGATTCTGTTTTTAGTTTAATTTCTGAAAATTCAAGTCTGTGTCTTTAAGGTTCTAGAATTTTAAACAGTCCCATTTGCAAGATTAGTCATTTCTTCGTTTCTTGTTTAGAAAAGTTATGAACTTTGACTCCAAATGGTTGGATAAGTAAAAAGGGGATGCCTGAGAATGACACATGAAACCATTCCTCATTTTCCCTGTTACTGGTTTTCAGGCTCATCACAGGTGCACAAAGAAAGAGAGAATTTTGTGGAGAATATCAAAACTGAGCAGAGAGTGTGGGTATGTTGTGACTTGTGAAGATATAATATTCTTATTCTAATATTCTAATGCTGGTTTTCTAAGATATAATATACTTGTGTTGTTCTGTGTGTGAAGTGTTATAAAGTGTGAATCTGTGTCTAATCCACCATAGTGGAAATGGCTCCAAAACTGCATTTTTCCAATTGGTGGATAAAGGATACACAGAAAGGAACACCAGTGGTGGTATCACACGTCACGGCCGTGATGCATGTCACGACTAGGCCGTGACGGATTCTGCCTTAGAGGTTGCTTCACTGGTTGGTCTGTCACGGTCGTGACCACCATCACGGCTAGGCCGTGATCAGTTCTGCCTATGAGGGTCTGGTTCAGTTGGCATGTCACGGCCGTGATGGACATCACGGGCTGGCCGTGACCAGTTCTGACTTTTCCATTCTTTCTTTTCAGCTCTACTCTATCATGGCAGTGATTGCTGTCTCGGCTAGGCCGTGATGGGCTCTGTTTGGCTCATTTTCTTCACTTTTCAAGCCCCATCTTCATGCAAGCTACATAATTAGTAAAGTCATAGTTTCCCGTTTGAGATACAATACTAATGAGCACACGTGTATGTGCTTAATGTACCGCTCATTGTGTTGGATCTTGAATTGTCCAAAGTTGGACAGTTTGGGAAAAACTTTTTCTTCATTTAGTTAAAATAGTTATTCATTGATTCTAATGTTATATAATTGATGAAAGTTTGGATTGATACATTTCCTTTCGTTCTCTGGGTGCATACTTTATCGTGGTGGATGTCATCATGTTCAAGTCGTGTACGTCGGAGACCGAAGGGAAATGCTGCCGAAATTTTGTCGAGTATGAGCATGAGAGTTAAGGACTAACTGTTAACCGAATGTTGAAAAAGTTTCTTCTCGAATGAGATAGGGCCATACCCTGTCATAAGAAGTGGTTGATAAATATGTTGGACTAAGTACGAAGTTATTGGTTTAGTCATGGATCGCGGTTGGATGAATGCTAGACGAACAAGTGATGAGTATGAGAATGGAGTGGAAGATTTTCTACAGTTTTCAAAAACAAATGCTACTGATAGTGGTAACGGAAGGTTTTATTGTCCTTATGTTAACTGTTTGAATGAGAGACGACTAGAAGCTGAGGAGATACGTGATCATCTTATTTGTGAGGAGATTTTCAAGAGTTATACAACATGGATATGTCATGTGAATCGTTAGACAGGCCGAGGGTGTCGGATATAGAGGAAGTTGATGACGTGGAAATGGACGATGGATTAGAGGACATGATCCGTGATGTTGGGCAAGAGTTTTTTCGGCGCGCACATGTGTATGATACTTTGTGCAGTGATGCGGAAGTGACTTTGTATCCGGGGTGCACTAATTTCACACGGTTGTCAGCGGTGTTAAGATTTTTCAATGTGAAGGCGAGAAATGGGTGGAGCGATAAAAGCTTTACCGAATTGCTTGAGTTGTTGAAAGACATGCTTCCATAAGGCAACATATTGCCATCTCGAAACGATGAGGCGAAGAAGATATTGTGTCCGATGGGTATGGAGTATAAGAAAATACACGCTTGCCCCAATGATAGCATATTGTACAGGAAAGAGTTTGAAGAGATGCAGGAGTGCCCCAGGTGTGGGGTATCACGCTACAAAGTGAAGGATGGTGATTCTCGTTGTGATGTGGTCACCAAAGGTCCTCATGCGAAGGTGTTATGGTATCTTCCCGTGATTCCGCGGTTCAAGCGATTGTTTACTAATGTAAATGACACAAAGAACATTAGATGGCATGCAGATGAGAGGAAGTGTGATGGACAGCTTCGCCATCCGGCCGATTCTTTGCAATGGAAGAGAATTGATAGTTTTTTTTTCCGGATTTCGACAATGAGCCCAGAAACCTTAGGCTTGGACTTACTACCGATGGAATGAATCCATATGGAAACTTAAGTAGTATTCATAGTTCATGGCCTGTTCTCCTGGTAATTTACAACCTGTCTCCTTGGTTGTGCATGAAGCACAAATACATTATGTTAAGTATGATGATTTCGGGTCCTAAACAGCCAGGAAATGATATTGATGTTTATCCGAGTCCCTTGATTGAAGACTTGAGAATGTTGTGGGATGAAGGCATTGATGTGATCGACGGGTATTGCCGTGAGACATTCAGATTGCGTGCCATGTTATTTTGCACCATCAATGACTTTCCAGCATACGGGAACCTGTGTGGGTATAGTGTTAAGGGGCATAAAGTGTAACATCCCTGGCTGCTTTATGGATCGACGACTGTCCCCACAAACCAACACGGGTCTTTTCAACGTACTTTGTCCTCACTCACATGCTTCCTAGGAAAACTTCCCAGGAGGTCACCCATCCCATAATTGCTCCAAGTCAAGCACGCTTAACTGTGGAGTTCTTAAGTGATGGGCTACCGAAAAGAAGATGCATCTTGTTGGTATAGGTAGTACCAATCAATTCATATAAACCTTCCTCAACTGTATAGTCCCATACCTACACAGTCTCAAGATCCCTCTCATTCGGGTGTGTAATCGGTTCATTCATGTGTCCCTCCGCCTAGAAGCCTGCCAGGAGCCGCTCCTTGTCCGTGCCTTCTTGCACCGGCCACCACTCCCCGCCCTCATCGGCACCCGGGTGTTACATGCCCACCAGCTTCCGCTTGGTTCGTCCCTGAACCACACCGTACTGGGAGAGGTGCCGCTCTGATACCATTTGTAACATCCCTGGCTGCTTTATGGATTGATGACTGTCCCCACAAACCAATACGGGTCTTTTCAGCGTACTTTGTCCTCACGCACACGCTTCCTGGGAAAACTTCCCAGGAGGTCACCCATCCCATAATTGCTCCAAGTCAAGCACGCTTAACTGTGGAGTTCTTAAGTGACGGGCTACCGAAAATAAGATGCATCTTGTTGGTATAGGTAGTACCAATCAATTCATATAAACCTTCCTCAACTGTATAGTCCCATACCTACACAGTCTCAGGATCCCTCTCATTCGGGTGTGTAATCGGTTCATTCATGTGTCCCTCCGCCTAGAAGCCTGCCAGGAGCCGCTCCTTGTCCGTGCCTTCTTGTACCAGCGACCACTCCCCGCCCTCTTCGGCACCTGGGTGTTACATAAAGCATGTCCAATATGTGAAGAAGGCACATGTTACCATCAACTACAACATGGAAGGAAGACAGTTTACCTTGGGCATCGGAGATTTCTCCGACGTAATCATCCTTATCGTAGATTAAATTGCTCCGGTGGCCTTGACTGGAGAGCAAGTTTATGAAAGGGTGAACAACACTAATGTTATCTATGGGAGACCCAGAAGAAGGCTACCGAGAAGAAAATATGGAAGAAGAGGTCGATCTTCTTTGATCTTCCATACTGGTACAAGCTTGATGTAAGACATTGTATTGATGTGATGCATGTGGAGAAAAATGTGTGTGACAGTTTAATCGGAATGCTTCTCAACATTCAAGGCAAGACAAAGGATGGTGTGAATGCTCGTCTGGATCTAGTTGTGATGGGTATATGAGAGCAGTTAGCTCCACATAAAGTGGGGGATAAGAAGACTTATTTGCCCCCAGCATGTCATACTTTATCAAAAAAAAGAGAAAATAAGTTTCTGTGAATGTCTACGGGGAGTCAAAGTGCCACAGGGTTACTCTTCAAATATCAAAAGACTTGTCTCAATGAAAGATCTCAAATTAGTTGGCTTAAAGTCTCATGATTGTCATGTCTTGATGCAACAACTACTACCGGTGGCCATTCGTGACATATTACCTAAAAATGTCGGACATGCCATTACTAGGTTATGCTTATTCTTCAATGCTATATGTAGCAAGGTCATTGACACTAAAAAGTTGGATGACTTGGAAAATGAGGTAGCCATTATCTTGTGCCAATTGGAGATGTATTTTCCACCTTCATTTTTTGACATCACGGTTCATTTGATTGTTCATTTAGTGAGGGAGATTAGATTGTGCGGCCCCGTTTATTTAAGGTGGATGTACCCGGTTGAGCGATACATGAAGATCTTGAAAGGATATATGAAGAATCCACACCGTCCCGAAGCATCTATTGTTGAAAGGTATGTTGCAGAAGTAGCTATTGAGTTTTGTACAGACTACATGTCAGAAGAGGAACCTGTAGGGCTTCCGAAGTCTCGTCACGAAGGAAGATATGATGGTAAGGGTACACGAGGTATCACTGTTAAGAGCATGGATCGGGAGGAAGTGATTCAAGCACATTTGTATATATTGAATAACACTGATGAGGTTGAACCATACTTATGTGAGCACAAAAGCATCATCAATGAAACTTACCCTAGAATGAATGAAAAATGGTGTTTGAACAAGCATAACAAGACTTTCTTGAACTGGTTTAAAGAAAAAATTGCAAAGGATGGTATTGCTTCTGATACATTAAAATGGCTAGCACATGGGGCCTAACTTTGATGTCATATGCTGGAGTGGGTACGACATCAATAAGGTTTCCTTCTATACAAAGTCACAGGATGACAAAAGCACTATGAAAAACAGTGGGGTTATGGTCGTCGCTGAGTCCATGCATTTCTCTAGTTCGAAAGATAAAAACCTTGTTATGGCATCCGTTTCATACTTTGGAATCATTGAAGAGATATGGGAGGTTGATTACACGAAGTTTAGAGTACCTGTTTTTAAATGTCAGTGGGTCGACAGTAACAATGGTGTGCAAACCGATGAGTTAGGATTCAAATTGGTGGACCTTAATAAGGTAGGTAATAAAGAGGAGCCTTTCATCATGGCATCCCAAGCAAAACAAGTGTTTTATATCCGTGATCCTTCCAACAAAAGGTGGTCAGTGGTTCTCCAAGGAAAAAACATGTATAATGGTAGTGAGGGAAATCAATATTCAACTCTTGATATTTCTGATACTCCTTCTTTCTCAACACGAGTGCCTAATTTCAATGAGGAAAATGAAGTGGATGATGTACATGCTACTCGTAATGATCACCAAGAAGGGCTATGGGAGAACTTTACTAATTGACCACAAAGTAAGTTTAGTTTGAGTTATGTTTAAAGGCATATTATATGTTTATGTTGATATTTATAAGTTATGTTTACGTACGTTGATCGATATTTATAAGTTATGTTTGATATTTATCCTGACATACTAACAAGTTTTTTTTTGTTTAAACATGTATACATGGCTGATCCTGAGGATATCCCTCCTTCATGCAGCGGGTTGGAGACCCCGTCTACGGGTAGAAAGGGTAGACGTGCCACACGAATGAGGAATTTGACTGCCAACCGTGGTTCGAATCAAAGGATAAGAATAGACTTTGATAATAACCTCAATCCTATTGGGCCAATGGCAGAGCAGTTTAACAGTTTTGTGGCGACCCTTGCTAGGAGCAGGCCTAGTATACTCATTGATAATTGGAAAGATGTACCGGTGGACGTGAAGGATCAGATATGGGAGAGTATTATGGTATTTATACTTTTACGTCATGTGTTTGTCTGTATCTACTTTATTTTAATCTTACTAATATCATACAGTAATTCGTTGATTCTTTTGGTCTTAATGTAGCTCACCTTTGACATACCGGATACGACGGATATGAAGAAGCGTTTGATAAAGTATGCTGGTGAGCGTTGGAGGGCTTTTAAGGTCGACCTGGGCAGATACTATGTATTCAATCCAACATGTGAAAAGAACCCACTTGAGGTGTACCCGTTTCTTGACCAGGTGACGTGGGATCGCTTTGTTCAAAGCCGACATGATCCCAGCTTTCAAGTTAACTTATTTGATTTGTCTCTAAATTTATGTAATTTCATTAATTTTATTTACTTATGTAATTTAATTGTCTTCTTCTATTTATAATAGGAGAAGAGGAAAAAGTGGCAGGAAAACCAAAGCAATACCCCCATGTCATGTCTCGTGGGGGATATAAAAAGCTTGGTCAGATAATGGTGGAAGAGGAAAAGAAAGTACGCCAGGAAGCAGCATCTCAGGCGGATCCTAACGCTGAAAATCGTCCAGAGGTTGTTGATCCACCTCCACCCCCACGGCATCATAAATGGAAGAGGGCCCGACAAAGAAAAACGGGACAATATACATCTGAGGAGGCTCGCCAAGTAGCTGAGAAGATTGTAAGTATAGTTTGAATTGTAATTATCATTTTAAGATTGTTACCGAATTGTAATGTGACCTGATATTTTATACGTGATAGGATGCCTTGGACGAGCAGGTAACCCAAGGAACATTTGTTCCTAGAGGATGCGATGATATCTTAGCTGCTGCCATTGGTAAACCAGACCACCCGGGCCATGTCATTGGTGTTGGATGGGGCGTCGGCATTCGCCAATACCATGGTTCATCTTCACACCAATGCCACAGGGATGTTGATGCAGATAGAGCACGGCTAAAACAAGAGATTGCAGCTGAGCTTAGACAGGAGATGGCCGAGCAGCTTGCCCAGCAGATGGCAATATTGACTTCTATGTCCCAGCAGATGACAACCGGTGTCCAACCCTCTGTCCAACCCTCTGTCCATGTGAGCACTAAGGGCTCATGTGATCCTCCTCATCAGCCTGAAAATGATGATGATGGTGATGATGATGATGATGATGACGACCCTGATGGTGTGAGCTGTATGTTGATGATCATCATGATCGTCGCTTAGTGGCATTGGGGAGGGCACATAATAACTTAGGTAATACCATACACCATCGTTTATTACTGGATGATCAGGTGAGGGTCGTTGTTGAGATTAATCGAGATGCTGATGCTCGAGTCCCTGTGCCCACTGAGGAGGTTCAAATAGTGGGTCAGTCCCCCAGTAACTTCATCCTCTGACCAAGAAGACTGGTCAGCTTTCTTGTTGCATCTGAGGTATTCAGTTAGTTGTGTTTTTCTATATTCATAGTTGAAATTATTTATTATTGTTTAAAGATAATGCTTTATTTTTATTCGTTATAGGATATTGGAAATGATATTTTGTCTAAAAGGTCGGATCCAGGAAGACCAGAGATGTCTGCTCCTGCCAAGGTATTCATTTGACCATTTAATTAATTACGAATGAAATAACTTATCTGTGATTACTAATATATATCTTTGTTGTTTAGGGGATCGACAAAGGGGCACCTGGTGATCTTTATAAACTTCTAGCTATACAGGTTGTCACCGTGGAGAATGACGCAGCTTTGGTAAGGTTGGAACATGATGCCAGTCCAGGTGATGAACTGTATATCCCAAAGAAGGAACTTATGGAGATTGTACTCAATAAAGAAATGGCTAGTTCTGCACACCTATCGTTATGGTGCACGTAAGTACATTTTAGGTATCTGCATCGTATGTTAGTTGATCAGGGTAACCTCTCCCTTTATGGGTTCATTGACCCCATGTTCATTCAGGGTGATGTTCTCCTAGCATCAGAAGACCCGGTCACCACCATACATGATATACTTACTTATCTCAATAAGTAAGTAGCAGTTATTTAATTATAACTATATATGACTTAGTCACTAACTGTTCTGCAAATACAGCCAGCATTGACAACTGTTGATCTTGTACCCTAGGATGAACGTCGTGGTCTTCTTCTGCTCAATTGGAAATAAGCCGGCGAATGAACTGAAGACGATCATCGAAACGTAAGCATTAAAATACTTTATAATCAGTAATGCAGTTGTTTTAATTATCTGAAATCTATTAGATATACTTTAATTAATGTTTATTTTGTCATGATAGTTCTATTAATGTAAACCACATGTTGCGTGGTGAAAGGCGTCGGGCTATCAGATGGATTATTCCTAGCGTACGATATTTATTAGTTCAAATGAATCAAATGTAGTGGGTATAATTATTGATTTTTATTTAATTTCTCATATTCTAATTGGGTTTCATTTGTACGTAGTCACGTATACAACGTGGATCATGGGAATATGGATACTATGTGATGAAGTGGATGTTCAAATTATCTCCTCCAGGATCACCGAAAGATGGCACGAGGTAAATGTTAATTGATAACAATTAGAAGTAACAATTATATATTCGTTATATGTTTTATGTTAGTTTATTACTTAAAAGATATAATCTTTTGTCCAATTAAACTTGCAGATATTCAACAATCCAACTCCATTATCTGATTCCGACATCAACAACATAAGGAGGCGTTGGGCAACTTTCTTTCTTGAAGTGTACTAACCATAGTTTGTATATATGTAGTTAGTTTAAAAACTTATCATGTACTAGCTATAGTGTACTTTTGACTGGTCATATGTATTTTGATATGAAATCTATAATATATCATGTAGCTTTTTGGTTTCTAATTATCTTTGTTGTCTGAATGTAATTGAAGGTACATATGTATTGTTCGTAATAAATTCAGTATATATTAATTTAGTGTGTTTTTGTTGTACAAAAGTGATTGTGTTCAGAATATTTAGAATATGTTAACTGGTATTGATCTGCATTACTGAAACAGGGGAAATGAATGATAGAAATGTAAAAAAGAGTTTTAAAAAAAGTGAGGGAAATTGATTTATACTACTAAA
This sequence comes from Sophora flavescens, assembly GCA_030762895.1. NCBI lineage: Eukaryota > Viridiplantae > Streptophyta > Magnoliopsida > Fabales > Fabaceae > Sophora > Sophora flavescens. The sequence continues at coordinate 112,458,244 of CM061063.1, forward strand.
AAAGAGTTTTAAAATATTGACTTCTATGTACTGCTCCTTTGATTTTCTGTGAAATAATATAAGTTTGATTCAATAAAAAAAAACATTAAAAGGAATTAGAAAAAGAAAGAAAGATAAAAAGAGAATCTTGTCAGTCTTCATCTTCAGGCCATATTTAATCTAAGTAAAATAAAGTGTTTATTAGAAGGACAACTTTAGATTTTGTATCGATTGACTCTCTCTAAGAAGAAAAAAGTAAAATAATTAATATCTACGATTGGTTATTATTTTCTATATTTAGATATGTTTTGGTTTCTCTAAATATATCAACTTTTAGGTTTTCTTACTAATTTGTGTTACAATTTTATGTTCCGATAATTTTAAAAGTGAGGGAAATTGATTTATACTACTAAAAAATCTCTGCTAAGTGCTTATGTGGAGAATACCTCAAAATCAGTATATTGAGAGATGCAGAGTTTGTTGGGAGAAGCATCATAATTGATTATGGTGACGATCATAATCGATTATTGTGGGAGAATAGTTGTTGCATGCGAAAACGGTTATGCTAACAGAAATGACATAATCGATTATGGCTAACCAAAAAGGTATAATCGATTATGACTCAACTCAGCATCTATAAATATACAGTCAAATCATTTAAAATAAAAAAGGTGATTCAGAAGTGGTAGAATACACAAGTTAGATTTGTGAAACTTCCAGAGTGATATTGTAAGGTGATTTAGAGAGGATTTGTGAGCAAGAGAGTATCGTGTGTGCAATTTGTATCTTGAGAAAAATCAAGAGAGATTGAGGATGGTGCATAGGAATAGGAAGATCAACCTTGGGTGTAGTTTTTGGAGAGCATTATGAGAAACAAGGGTGTACAAGAATAGGCAAGGGTTGAGTGGATTTTCTATTGTAAAGCCTTGTAATCTCTTTGTTGATCATAGTGATGTTTGTCGCTCTTTCCCGTGGAGGTAGGCCCTACCAGCTGAACCACGTTAAATCTGGTGTTCATCTCTTTATCGTTTATTTTCTGCTGCGTTTATTTCGTTTCTTGCATTTGTGTTGTGCTTGTTTCATTTAGTGTTTTGCTTTATTCTTAGATTGTTTCTGACTTGGTTTCTTTTCCTGTTTTTAGCGGTGTTTCGTAACCTCAAAACCCAACACTTACTTTAGTAAATAATGATTTCACATATTGATGTCATTTGTCAGTAGCTCCATTTACGATACCGACACATAGAGCATGTTTGGGAACATGGTTTTCCCCTCATTTCAGCTGTTTTATAATCAAAAAGTTGTTTTAACAAATAAGCAATCATGTTTGGGTATAGTGCTTATTTTTTCAAAAAGCTTTTTAACCTAAATTTCAGCTTTTTTAAACCATCTATGCAACTGGACTGTTTGATTATTGCTTTTAGATTATTTAGATCCAATTACCATAATAACCCCCTCCACAACGTTAAAAGTGTCATGGCATTCCGTAACAGTAACACCCTTCACTCCGTCATTTCAGCTTTCACTCAAAACACACTCACCCAACGATGGGAATCACGTGGTAGCATGAAGAGCCATAAGCGTGCTTGTACCAATGGTCATGCACAAAGTGAGCTGGTACTATTATTCAAATGAATGTATATTTTTTTATATTTTAAAATGTTCTGAACAATATATTTTTTATATTAAAATCCTTTATATTATTTAATTAGAATATACATTGGCTTATCAAAAAAAATAAAATTAGAATATACATTGTTTTTATTTAACTATTCTAAAAATATGTTTTAACATGCTTTTCATAGTCATGAAAAAATGTTATGAATTTTATTCAATTTTTTATATGAGAAAAAAAATTGAAAATAAAAAAGTTCCAGTGTTAAAAAATATTAAATATTATTAATATAAACAAATAACTTCATACCATTTTTCATAATTTACTATGTAAAAGTGATTATTTTTGCATCATCCAAAAGAAATAGATTATCTTAAAATCGTTTTTCAAACAACATATCCAAACAAAAACAGATTATGATTATAATCGATTATTACAATAATCGGTTATTTGAAATCAGATTATCAGCATAATCTTTTTTTTCCAGCTTTCCCAAACACACTCATAAAGGAAAGCCCATTAAAAACAAAGAGTAAGAAAAAAAAAAATTGAAGGGACCAAAACAACAACAAAAATTTCAGAAGTATCAAAACAAAAACTTGCAATTTTTTCAAGAACAGGAAACATATTTTTGCTAAAAATGAATTTATAATCGAGCAATACACATACTCATACACACTGACACATATTAAGTAACATTTCTAAAATTTTGTTACTTAACTTTTTGTTTATACCTATACTTTAATTGTCAGTTATATATATATATATATATATATATATATATATATATATATATATATATCTATATATATATATATATATATATATATATATATATATATATATATATATATATATATGAGAGATACAGGGTCAGTAAACTCTGAAGAAATGCCTTTTTTAAATCTAGTAAAGAAAAACTCACGTGTTTTTCTGTTGAGAACTAAAGTCATCCAGAGACTGTGTTGGCATGTTGGCACACGACACAGACATCGCATGGTCAATCGGTCACAGAGAAGTCATCACGGGGTCGTAACTCGTGGGATGTCGGTGGTCATACAGTTATTGAGACACATAAAGGTCGTACAGAGAGAGACAAAGAGAGATTACAAGGAAGACAAAACAACAATGGAGAGAAACCAAATGAGAGGGAAGACAGCGGAGACATGGAGGCCTTTCTGAGAAAAAAATTGAGTTAACAATTAATATTAACTATTTTTTTAGTTAATAAGTGTGCACCAAAACAACTAAAAAAAAAAAAGAGACTTAATGCCCTGGCCTTGGTGGCTTGCGCCTTAGGCCGGCCCCAGAGAGATGTGAAATAATAAATGAGGTACATAATGTATTAGCAATTGTTTAAATTATCGAATCAAGTGAGTCTCCTCTTTATTGTTTATTATTTATTTTTTTGGGTATAAAGAAGGACTAAGCCCGAAATTAACAAAGAACACTACGAGGGAAAGAGACATCATTCCAAATATTAAAATTATTTTTGTTGTTATTACACTCTAATATTCATTCTATTATCAATAGCTTTCTATTTTTATTTTACTTTTTATCCTTCGTTTCTCATCTATTTCAAAAATAAAGTCTCGCCATCCCTAATTTCCTCACTACATAAGTTTTATTTGCCTGGTTAAAATAATAAAAAGACGTATGAACTACATAAATATAGCAATGACTTATCTTTCCTTTTTTGATGCATTATTGTTGCAAGAAGACTAAATTAATCATTAAAGTCCACCCTGCACATGCTTTATTAGATGTTTCCTAAAGACAGGGATAGACTCCGTATGGTAAGGTGCTCTTACCAGACTTATAAGTTTCACTTTCAGTATGCTAATATCATTTAATCATATAACAAAATTATTTATTTAATAACTAATTAAATCTCTATTAATTAATATCTTGGAAATTTTATGATTATGTGTTTATAAGCTAACTTATACCTTATTTGACTAACTTATAATATTGTTTGATCAAAGTAGATGTGCTTAGTAAACAAGTTTATTTCATAGCTTATAACCAGGGTTTCAAAAAACGGTCTGCAACAGGTGTTGCGCCCGCTAATCTGAATCTGGGCATGGCGGCGAAACCAAGAATAAAGTCGCGATTGAGGTCCGCATCGGACCGCAACGCAACCGTGACCGCAACGTGACCGCAACCGCAATTTAAAACCTTGCTTATAACTTATAACTTATAGCTTATTAACTTTTATCTCATTTTTACCCTTACTAATTAAATGATATTCCTACTTTACCCTGCCCTTCATAAAATAAATTTTATATAAAAAAACATATAAACAGGTCATTTCATTTATATTATTTAATAAAAATATTTAAAAATTAATATTTTAATTATAAAGTTTTAATTATAATTTAAAAATAATTTATATAAAAATCATATAAATATGTCATTTTGATTTATAAATTAGTTCAGTCATTAATTTTATTCAATCAACTATCTTTTCAGCTATCAACTATATGTTTTATGCTAAAAAATAGCTTATCAACTACAAGGAATTTTTTTTTTCCAGGGTATCCTCCGCACCCAACTGCGGAGATTAATCCCTCGAGATACCGAACGACATTTAAGGGCTGACATCAGTCATAAGTTAATTAGCTTATCTATGGGTAGATTGGTCACATTGATGACGATTCTCTCAAGTTCTAGCACTATCTCTTGCGCTACTGTCGGGGCCTTGTGTTGATTCATGTCGTTAGTCCTTTAAGTGAATCATAGTTGAAATGATTTTAGTAGTAATAAAATTTGAAATAGTAAGTCCATGGCTATAGGAAGGAATTTTTTTCTTTATTAATACTAAAAAGCTTTATACTTAAATTTTCTCTGTTATCAAATGTACAAGCATATATACAAGGCTCGTACTGTGGCCTTAACTTCAAAATCAAATAAAATATATATTTAAAAAAAATAGGCATTATTTTATTAATAGTACAGCTTAGTCGTTTTTCTCGGGTTCGAGCATAAAATAGCAAAATTTTGTTTTTCTTTGAGCAATAATTCTTACACTGATTGTACATTGAAAATTAATTAAATTTGTAAACAACTTCTATGTTTGAGCAATAATTCTTACACTGATTATGTGTTAGGATAATTTTCTATAGTCTTTCTAATATAGGAAATTAGGAATAGATGTAGAATTGAATTCATTTAAAGATGATAAAAAGACCTGGTGATATGAAAGATCTCAAGAGATATACTTTTTGTGAATTCATCCGACCATACCTTATCCAAGTCAACCAAGGGAGTCTTGCACAAGTGTCCACTTCTGACCAATCGAAGGCCTTTCCAGGATTGTGCTTCACGGCAAGTGCATGCTATAAATCCTGCTATATATTGAGTTTTCAGACATAGGCAAAGTAAACACAAACACTTCTCATAATTCTCATTTCATTGCTTGATATTGAGCACTTATTTGGAAAATCAAAATGAACACTTATTTTCTAAAAATTTGTTATGCACTATTGCTGCTTTTATTGCTTGCTGCAGGATCCATACATGGATACAACAAGAGGGCGAGTAGGAGTGGAGATGTAAAGTGCATTGAGAAAGAGAGACAAGCACTCCTCAACTTCAAACAAAGCCTCGTAGATGACTTTGGCATGCTCTCTACATGGAGGAATGATGGCAATTGTTGTGAATGGAGAGGAGTTGAATGCAACAATGAAACAGGTCATGTACAATTGCTTCGTCTTCGTGGTGGTTCACATACACATTTTTTATCAGGTGAAATCAATATTACTTCACTGATAGAGTTGCAAAATATGGAATGTTTGGATCTCAGTTCAAATTACTTTAGTGGCTATCAAATCCCAAAACACATGGGTTCCTTCAGAAAATTAAGGTATCTCAATCTGTCAAATATGTATTTTGATGGGAGGATTCCTTATCAACTAGGAAATCTCTCACACCTCGAGTATCTTGATCTCAATGAAAATTCTCTAGTTGGAGCAATCCCTTCTCAACTAGGGAAGCTTACCCATTTAAGATATCTAGATTTGAGCGGCAATTATGATATTGATGGAGAAATTCCTTATCAATTAGGAAATCTCTCACAACTGCAGTATCTTGACCTTGGAGGAACTTCTCTTCTTGGAGTAATCCCTTTTCACGTTGGAAATCTTCCTATGTTGCAGACTCTCGAGCTCAACGGCATTTCTGGTATCAGTATTAAAGATGGAGAGTGGCTGTCTAATCTCACTTCTTTAACAAATCTTGACTTGAGTTCATATAATCCCGCCTCTTCTCATCACTGGTTGCAAAGTGTCAGTAGGGTTATTTCAAACTTAAAAGAATTAAGGCTAAGTAGTTGTGTTCTTTCAGACAATGACATTGTTTCTTTGTTCGAGTCCCATTCCAACTTTTCCATTTCTCTTTCCATCCTTGATCTCTCTGCTAATATGTTGACATCATCGACATTTCAATTGTTGTCCAACTTTAGCTTTGATCTGCAAGAGCTTTATCTTTCTCATAATAATATTGTTATGTTGATTCCTCCCTATCTAAACTTTCCTTCTCTTGTGATCCTTGACCTCTCTTTTAATAATTTGACATCATCCATTTTTCAAGGTAATTCCAACTTTGGCACCAAACTTGAAGAGCTTCATCTACAAAACTGTAGTCTTTCGGACAACAGTTTTCTAGCACGGTCTCCTTCCATTGTGAATTCTTCATCTTCTCTTGTCATCCTTGGCCTCTCCGGTAATTTGTTGACATCAGCTATATTCCGCTGGCTTTTTAATTTCACCACCAATCTTCACACCCTTGCCCTTGATGAAAACCTGTTAGAAGGTCCCATTCCAAATGATTTTGGTAAAGAAATGAACTCCCTTGAAATATTGTATCTGTCGCATAACTTGTTAGAAGGTCCCATTCCAAATGATTTTGGTAAAGAAATGAACTCCCTTGAAGAATTGTACCTGTCGCATAACAAACTGCAAGGCGAGATTCCAGCTTCCTTGGGGAATATATGCACTTTACGAGAATTATACCTGTCAGGTAACAACTTGAGTGGGGAAATGTCAAGCTTCATTAAAAATTCTTCATGGTGTAGCAAACACAAATTTCAGATTTTGGATTTATCTAATAACCGGATCACAGGTTTGCTACCCGATCTTTCAACTTTGCCCTCTTTGAGGCAATTAGATCTGTCCAACAATCAGTTAATTGGAGAAATACCTAAAAGCATTGGATTGTTAACTGAGTTGGAGTCTCTGTTCATAGAGGGGAATTCTTTGGAGGGTGACATCACTGAAATGCATCTCACTAATTTGTCCAAATTGAAGTTCTTAGACTTATCAGACAACTCATTGTCTCTAAAATTTGGTACCATATGGGTTCCACCTTTCCAATTATTTGTTTTGGGACTAGCATCTTGTAAGATGGGTCCTAGTTTTCCAATTTGGCTCCAAACTCAAAGATACATAAACTTCATAGATATTTCTGATGCTGGGATTAATGACTTTGTACCGGTGTGGTTCTGGTACAAATTACAATCTATGAGTGCGATGAATATGTCTTGCAACAATCTCAAAGGTACAATTCCGAATTTGCCACTAAAGCTTCCCGATTCTGGACCTATATGTGTTCTACATTCTAATCACTTTGAAGGTAGAGTTCCTTGTTTTTTGTTACAAGCATCAACGTTGGATCTCTCCAAAAATAAGATTTCAGATTTGAATACATTCTTGAGTGGCAAAAGCACAACTAGTAATTTACGCACTCTGGATTTATCAGATAATGAAATAATAGGACAATTGTCTGATTGTTGGGGACATCTAAATTCATTAGGGTTTCTTGATCTAAGCAATAATAAATTGTCGGGGAAGATTCCACCGTCGTTGACCACCCTTGTTAATTTGGAAGCTTTGGTTTTACGAAACAATGATTTAATTGGAGAACTACCTTCCACGTTAAAGAATTGCACCAATTTGGTTATATTAGATGTGGGTGATAATTTGTTGTCGGGTTCAATACCCTCATGGATTGGAGAAAGTTTACAGCAACTGAAAATCTTGAGCTTGCGCGTAAATCACTTCTTTGGAACTCTTCCTTCACATCTCTGTTATTTGAGGCAGATTCATCTCTTGGACCTTTCAGGGAATAACTTATCAGAAAAAATTCCAACATGTCTAAAGAATTTTACTGCAATGCTGGAAAAGAGTATAGACTTGAGCCAAATAGTCAGGGGAAGGCTATCATCAACTAACGGGGACTCTGCTAATATTTATGAGCCAAATGCGTTATTGACTTGGAAAGGTCGGGAATATTTGTTCAAGAATCCACAGTTTCTTCTAAAGAGCATTGATCTTTCAAGTAATCACTTTTCAGGTGAAATGCCAATTGAATTTGGGATGTTGTTTGGAATAGTTTCTTTGAATTTATCCAAAAATAATTTGAGTGGTGAAATTCCTTCTGACATTGGGAATTTAAATTCACTAGAATTTCTTGATTTGTCAAGAAATCATTTCTCTGGCAAAATTCCTTCAACTCTTTCGCTGATTGATCGTTTAGCTGTGTTAGACTTGTCAAACAACTCTCTCTCCGGTAAAATCCCTTTGGGAACTCAACTGCAGAGCTTTGATCCCTCTAGTTTTGAAGGTAATCTTGATCTTTGTGGTAAACCACTTGATAAAAGTTGTCCTGGAGATGAGACACCAATAAAGCCTCACGTGCCAGCAGCAGATGATAAAGACGACAATTCAGTTTTCTATGAAGCATTATACATGAGCATGGGGATAGGATTCTTCACTGGATTTTGGGGCTTAATTGGTCCACTGCTACTTTGGCGGCCTTGGAAAAATGCTTACCTGAGATTCCTGAACAAATTGATAGACTATGCATTTGTAATGGTTGTAGTGAATGTGGCAAGGTGCCGAAGGTGGTTTAATGGTTAGCAGGTATATAGTTGCTTATATTTTCCAATACATATTTTAGGGATAATTATTGGGTTCAAATAATACAACTTGTTTCGTTTTATTGTAGGTGCTTTTGCTACACACTTCTGATATGGGGTGAGAGCATCGTGGGTTACTCCAAGTGCAAGATATATATTTAGTATTGGAGTTTACAATATAAGATTTGGTTTGTACTTTGTACTTATGTAATGAGTTGCAAAGTCTTTGTTTGAAGAAACTTATCATGTTTTGATAGTGTTTTATTATATATATATATATATATATATATATATATATATATATATATATATATATATGATATATATATTTGTGTTGTTATTTCTTTCTCATTTATGTGTTTGATTTGTGATATCTAAAAGTTGATATGGTTACATTTCATTTTAAATAATGCTTCCTGCTAGTAGTCACATGTAACATGATTAACAAAATATGTAATGTCCAGAAGAACGCAAGATACTCCATTTCTTCTTAGTTCTTGTTAGTTTATCAGCTTCCAGGCCAGAAAACACACCACAGCAACAGCAGACCCGCGTCTCGCCCATTCTGCTGCGAACTGCCACCGTCGTTGCTTCCTATCGCGCGCACGTATGGAAACACAATTGTGAGCTTCCCCTTCCTATATTTGGAGATCCATTATTAAAGCTGTTGATCATCTTAAATTGGGTTTCAGAATCAGAATAGGAAGAGGGGAGGTGTCTTTATGGTATGACAAGTGGTTGGAGGAAGGTTATTTGTGTGATATGAAAACATGAAGCATTTCCTTTGGCTTATTATGCATGATAGTCTTCCTACTAGTAACAAATATAGATTTGATCATCATATTACTAATGATGCTTATTGTCAATGATGTGGTTTACATGCAGAAACTTGCCTTCATACATTGGAGTTGGATGAATGTTTCTCATCAGAAAAATTTTTATTCTCTGCTTTGTGCTGATTGGATTCGGACATTTTCACAAGAGGTAATGGCGTTATCTTCCTGACAACTTGCTAGATAATTTGCAAGTCTAGGAATGCTGAGATTTTCTCTGATTGCAGATGGGAAGATTGGCTCATTCTTAGCAAAATTCAGTCCTTAATAGACTCTATTGGGAGGGCCTTTGCAGCTGAGAATCATGTTAGCAAAAACAAGTTAGGGAAGTCTTGCTGGTCAATCCTGCTGAGAATCCAGGGAGATCATTGCAAGGGGAATGGATAGTTGGTTTTTCTGGCTTCTATGGTATTACAACTAATCTTAATGCTGAGAGCTTCTTGCTATTGCACATGGTCTGAGAGTGTGTGAATATGACTCTAGAGCTGCTCTCCAATTGGTGGCTGATGGTGTGTGTGCAATCAGTGCATCCTTATGACCCTTTGATTTCTCATATACTCAGCTTTATGTCTAAACCATGGAGTTTGAGCTTTCAACATACTTCTGACATTGGACATATTAGTCCCTAGATTTAGTCCCGACGTCCATTTAATTACTTGTTTACGTGTCCTATTAACCATCTCACTTGACTCGTTAGTGGTCCTGTGTGGCCTTTGACGAATTTCAATCATGAAAAATTAATGAAAAGTAAAAAAAATTGCATAATTTTCAGGTATTTGAATTTTAAAATTATGAACATTTTTCACTTTTTATTCGTTTTCACATAGGAAATTTGTCATCAGGAACGCAGGACCACTAGACGGCCAAGTACGGTGGTTAATGGGTCACGTGCGCAAGTAAATGGAAGTCGGAACTAAATCTAGGAACTAATGTGTTCCGTTTTGAAAATTTGAGGGACTAGATGGTTAACTTATTTTTTTAGGGACTAAAAGTGGGTCCCCGAAATTTTTCAGTGACCAATTTAGGCCTTCACTCTTGACTGTAAAACTCTATGCTTTCTTCAACGTCAATTAATTCTATAAGGATTTATTGTATAGCTTTATTGTATAATTTCATGCAATCTTGAACCTTATGTAAGAGCAAACTTATTTTAAAACAAATTGTCTTTTAAAAAAAATTCTTTAAATAAAGTTCTTTATTATCCAAATAAATAAAGAAATAAATTCACACAACGTTGATGTATAGTTTTTCCATCTTCAAGTGTCATATGAATACATGGATTTATCGTGTAGTTTTGCAACCTTGAACCTAGTGAAAAGTGGTTTTTTTTTAAAAATTAAAAAAATGAATCTCTTTTAGGAAAAGTTTTTAAATGAAAATACAAATATTTTCAATTCTCGTAATAATAATCTATGACGTTAACGTATGTATCTTCCATCTTTAAGTGTTATAAGAATTGAAAAGTTTATTGTCATATATTACTACTATCTTCTTGAACCTCGTGCAAAAAGTGAGTCTTTTTTTAAAAATAAAACCCCTTTTTGAAATCATTTTCAAAATAAAAGATCTTCAAAAAATTCAATATCAATCAAGCCATAATGCTTTTTTCTGTTTTTGTAAGCAACGAGGGCACAACCCAAAAAGGAGAAACTGAAGAAAACTAAACATCTGTTGGGGTAATGCAAGCCCCATAACCATCACTAGTCAGCAAAGCAATAAGCTCCTCCCAGGGGGAATCCACTTGTTACCATTCCTTTGGACGTAATCCACTGTAATCTGACAATCTCTCTCCAGCAAGCCTCAAATCACATGCATAATACGGTCAATATTCTGCGTGGAAACGCCAAGAGAAAAAAGCTAATAGACCAGGAAAAATTTATCACCGTTAGGATAATTTTATGATATTTGAGGTTATCTGATTTTACTGCTTTTGAGCTACATGTTGTGTGCTGTTTGGATTAATATGTTAATCTTAGTTAATTATGTTTATTTAAATATTTTATTATTATTCTATTATTAGCTACATACTATCTGTGTGTCATATGTGATTTTATTTGTTGTGATGTGTGGTATTAAATTAGATTGTTATATGACTGCCATGTGGCTTTTAATGTTTTCAGTGAAAGCATGATTGTATATGTGATGTATGGATATCTGTGATATATGAATGAGTAAATAGCCAATTTCGTCCCTGAAACTGTGAGGTCGTGTCAATTATGTCCCTCAAATTAACGAAATTCTAAAAAGGTCCCCGAAACTGCCAAACGTTAATCAAGTTAGTCCCTCCGTTAGTCATGGTTGACTGACGTCGTTAACGGCACTGAGCTGGCACGTTAAGTGCCCATGTGGCCTCGATGTCATCCTGGCACGTCAGATGGTCACATACCCACTAATTTCAGGGACCAAATTGACACTAATGTTATTTTGAAATACCAACGGCTCTTCTTCTTCTTCTTCCCCAACCCCCCTGCTTCAAGGTCACCACCACCGATGACCATGTTATCCGCAAGCTCGCTAACGAGGATAAAACAATCGTTTTCTCCACCGACACAATCGTCTCCACCCTCATGTGTGCACCCAAGTCCGTTTACTCTTGGGATATTGTTGTTCAGTGTGTTGGGAACAAGTTGTTCTTTGATAAGCATGATGGGTCGCAACTAGATTTGCTTTCTGTTCATGAGACCTCGCAGGAACCCTTGCCTGAGGCTAAGGATGATATAAACTCTACGCATTCGCTTAGCGTTGAGGCTTCTTATATTAACCATAATTTCTCGCAGCAGGTTTTGATTAGGGATGGGAATAAGGTCACTTTTGATGAGCCCAACCTTTTTGCCAATGAGGGTGAAGAGGTTGCTTCTGTGGCTTATAGGTATAGGAGGTGGAAGCTAGATAATGAGATGTATCTTGTTGCAAGGTGTGAAGTGCAGAGTATTCTTAATGTGAACAAGCAGAGATCGTATCTTACTTTGAATGCTTTGAATGAATTTGATCCTAAGTATTCGGGTGTGGATTGGAGGCAGAAGTTGGAGACTCAAAGGGGTGCTGTGTTGTCCACTGAATTGAAGATCAATGCAAACAAGTTGGCTAAATGGACTGCTCGGGTTCTATTGGCGAGTGCTGATATGATGAAGTTAGGATATGTGTCAAGGATTCATCCCCGTGACCATTTTCATCATGTGATTTTGTCTGTGGTTGGATATAAACCCAATGACTTTGCGGCACAAATCAATTTGAACACATCTAATATGTGGGGAATTGTGAAGTCGATTATGGACTTGTGCATGAAACTGGAAGAGTAGAATATGTTCTTGTGAAGGATCCATCCAAGCCACAAGTTAGGATTTATCAGGTTCCACCCGATGCATTTGAAAACGACTATGTCGAGGAGCCATTTCCAGAAGTGGAACAAGTTCAACCTCCAGCAGAGGGTGCTGATGGTGGTGAGGCAACTGTGACTACCAAGGATGTGGATGATACCCAGATTGATAATCAAGCTTAAAAGGTAATTATGACAACTCAAGTTTATGCTCTACTTGGTTTATGCTCCTGTGCTCAACTTTTGGGGAGTTGCAGTAGCAGCGAGAGAGAGAGACAGAGAGCGAGAGGAAGAGCAGAGAGAGATAAAGCAGAGAGGTTGGGGAAGAAGAAGAGGAGGCATTGGCATTTCAAAATAACATTAGTGTCAATTTGGTCCCTGAAATTAGTGGGTATGTGACCATCTGACGTGGCAGGATGACATGGCGGCCACATGGGCACTTAACGTGCCAGCTCATTGCCATTAACAACGTCAGTTAGCCCTTGCTAACGGAGGGACTAACTTGATTAACGCTTGACAGTTTCGGGGACCTTTTTGGAATTTCGTTAATTTGAGGGACCAACTTGACATGACCTCACAGTTTCAGGGACCAACTTGGATTAACTTGTCTGATTTTACTGCTTTTGAGCTGCATGATGTGTGTTGTTTGGATTAATATGTTAATCTTAGTTAATTATGTTTATTTAAATATTTTATTATTATTCTATTATTAGCTACATGCTATCTGTGTGTCATGTGTGATTTTATTTGTTGTGATGTGTGGTATTAAATTAGATTGTTATACGACTGTGATGTAGTTTTTAATGTTTTCTATGAAAGCATGATTGTATATGTGATGTATGGATATCTGTGATATATGAATTATCTGTTTGGTTGATTGATTGATGGAACGTTTGACGGTGGTCAGTGCTCAATGATAAGAAAGGATAAAACTGTAAAAGCTTGAGGAAGAACTTAACTGATAATTAAGGATAAAGCTTTAAAAGCTTGAGGAGAAACTTAAGTGTTTTGATTTATGGAAGTGGAAGAAAAATATTGAAAATAATAATATTTGAGGATATTTCGATGAAAGAGTGATTAATGAGTAATAGGGAGGACGAAATCGTGAAAATATTTCAGTTACGTTATCTTTTTCAAAAGGAATTAAAAAATAAGATGAAAAATTATTACGAAAAATTAAGTGTCAAAAATATTTTAACATTGATGGTGAAGAACTTTTTGTAAAAGAGAAAATCATTTGATTTTTAAATGGCTTTATTTCCAACGAAAAATAATTTAGAAAAGTATTTTACGGCGAGAACTATGAGGAACAATTTTATTATTTCCGATAGAAATGGGTTGGAAATAATTTTACGAGGATTTGATGTTGTTCGAAAATAAGAAATTTCCAAAAGAAAACGGATTTGGGAAAAAATGGATTTCTATGTGATTTAACGTTTTATAAACGATTTTCAACGGAAAAGATTTTCTGCAAAAGAGTTATTATTCAGCGAAAACAATTCCGACAAACTTGGATAAGTTTCAGAGGTTTTGTTTTGTATTTGTTGTTTAACAGAACGAAAATGATGTTAAAGAAGAAAAATGAACCTAGTAACCAAGACGTCGGGATTCTGGTGTTCTGTTAACACGTGGGTCATGGATCCATGTTAGTTGTTGTGGACTGTGTGTCCTCTAAAAGTTGTTGTGGACTTCATGT